>JANQBM010459686.1:0-17859 GCA_025594535.1 Erythroxylum domingense
ATGTTGGGCTCGACATCTCTCCTATAGAATGATGATATATCTGTATCTTCTACTGGAATACCTTCGTTATTGATCTCCAATTCAATATCATGATAGACTTCATCAACATTTTCATCCAATTCACCAATATCCCTTTCACAAAAATCAAAGACATTCCTTTCTTAAAACTTTTGAACAATTTTCCAATTGCAACCCAACACAGTATCGTTCACGTAGAAAACTTGTTTGGCTTGAATTGCAAGGACAAAATGATCATTATCATACTATGTCTTACTAACATTTATGTTAGTAATATGCTCGTTTACTCTCATATCAGTTAGATCAAACCATTTGCATTTAAGTAGAACAACCTTCTTATCCTTGATGTAGTTCAACTTTATAATTTTAGATATGACATCGTAGAAGTCAATGATTTCGTCATCATGACATCCTTCAATGACAATCCCACTATTTTAACTTCTAACTCAATTATCTCAATTTTTTATGTGATATCGCACCCCATTAACAATGTAATCTGAGTATTTCTTCCCATAGATATGAGGCCCATACGCCAAACTATATAATGTTGTTGTCACTTCTTGTACGTTACAATTATGTAATCGTGTCATTTGTACGACAAATTGAAAATAAATATGAGGATCTCATCATATTCTCATATTTTCATAATTTGTAACTAATATAACAACTTACTCTATTTCTAAACCGTGATATAAACTTCTGCCTATGTCTTTCTTCAACATTAACTATCTTTTTGCTTCGAATTGTAGCCTTATGCTCTCTATTGGGAAAAAAACACAGTAAGATCTCAGAGTTAATGAAGGAAATTATAATATGATTGTCTGAATAAAAAGGGATATACATACTCCATGTATGTATTGACGTTCTCGTAATTGTTCAAAATATACCAATGGAGAATTTCGAATTCATCCTTACTTAACTCGACATATTTACCCACACCAAGTAACCTAATTTTTTGGGAGAAAATAGACAACCCACCATCGTCATTGAAATCCAAGTTACATTCCGGTCTATTAAATCTCGTCTCCACATCAGTTAAGTATATTAAACAAAAAGTCAAGCATTCATTTGCTATATAAGCCTCTGCAATAGATCCCTATGGTCGAGCTCTATTACATACATAATGCTTAAGAGAGCATAAAAACCTGAACATAAACAATTAATAACTTAGGAATTGTTACAAACAAATAACATAGGAAAAACTTACTCAATTTAATATGAATTACCTTTCAATCGGAAACATCCATCGAAATTGAACAGATCCACCAAGTTTTGCTTCATATGGTAAGTGAATTGCCAAATAGACTATAACATCAAAAAACGATGGGGGGAATAATAGTTCAAGCTTACACAAAATCAATGTTATACCTTTCTCCAAATTATCAAGCTGTTGAACTTTAAGTGTCTAGCAATATAATTGCCTAAAAAACTCTCTAAGTTGACCCAAAGTAAGGGACATATCCTTCAACAAACACCCACGTATTCCAACAGGAAGTAGCCGTTGCAAAAGTACATGACAATCATGACTTTTTAACCCTGACACTTTTCCCTCTTTAACATTCACACAACGACCTATATTAGATGCATACCCATTAGGAAATTTAACTGATTGGAGGAACTGACAGAATGCTTGTTTCTCACTTTTTGACATATTGTAACAAGCAGAGGGAATAAAGTATGATCCATCATCTCTTCTTCTCAAATGCAAATATTTTCTAATATTCATGTCTTCCAAGTCTAATCTAGCTTTAATAGTGTCTTTGGATTTCCCATCAATTCCCATAACAGTCCCTAAAATGGCCTCACAAACATTCTTCTCAATATGTATGACATCAAGATTGTGCCTCAATAGTAACTCCTTCCATTATCATTTCTCTTATGCTTTCTATTACTTGGGTGTTTGCCATGGGTATTGTCACCCAAATGTGACAGTTGGTAAATAAAGTCATTACCCAACAACTGCATCAGAGGTTTACCCAACTCAACTGTGCCATTAAATTGTTTACTTCTTCGCCATCAATGCCCATGTTCCAAATAATGACGATGACCTATATAACATATTTTACTTCGTATCCTTGTTAAATATGTTTGATGATTACAGACAGGATAAGCCATATACCCTTTAGTGCTCCATTCTTACAAATTCCCATAAGCTGGGAAATCATTGATAGTCCACAATACAGTAGCACGCATTGTAAATATGTTGCCTTCAACAACATCAAAAGTTTCTAATCCATATTCTTATAGATCGTTTAAGTCATTAATTAAAAGTTGCAAGTAAACATCGATGTCCTTACCAGGATCAGTAGGTCCTGGAATAAGCAAAGACAAGAACATAAAAGGCTCCTTCATACACTTCCATGGAGGTAATTATATGGGACTAGAATCACCGGCCACATGCTATATGAATTCCTCATATTCCCGAAAGGATTAAATCCATATGAGACCAATCCAAAGCGAACATTACGACAATCTTGTCCAAACCATGGGAACTTTCTATCAAGCTCTTTCTATGCCATTGAGTCAAATGGATGACGCATAATGTTATCATCAATGTGTTTCTCTTTATGCCACCTCATATCTATGGCTATTTTTGTTGACATAAACAACCTTTGTAATCATGGCTTAGTAGGAAAGTATTGAAGGATTTTCATCGGTATCTTTTTCCCTCTCCCATCATCCACCCACCACCTTGATGTACCACAAATAGGAACTCCTGAAGTTCTTTACTTTGCTTCCAATAAAGAACACAGTCATAATTACAAGCATGAATTGAAATATATCCCAATCTAAGGTCCCTTAATAGTTTCTTCGCATCATAATAAGATTTCGGTAAGTTATGGCCCCCTAGGTAATGCATCGTTTAGTAAGTCAATTAACATGTCAAATGACTTGTTACTCCATTTATTATAAACCTTCAAATGTAGCAACTTCACAATAAATGAGAGTTGAGAAAAATTAAAGCACGCCGGATATAATTGTTCTTGAGCAACTTTCAATAACTTCCTAAAATTATCTTCGATCATACTACTAATTATGTTAGGCATTCCTGTTTCATTCATAGCCTCCATATAATTTTGACAATCGTCTAACATCTCATCAATCCCATCATCACTATCATCATTCACATCATAATCATCAACATCATTATTGTAACTCCCTTCATAAGATGTACCGACGCTTCTACTACAACTTGTTTCCTTACGTTCACCATGATAAATTCATAGACAATAGAATTTGTCTATGCCTCGGATGAGTAAGTGATTATATGACACATCTTGACTTTGGATTTCCATATTTAAACAATCAATGCATGGACAACAAATACGACAATCTTCACCCATTTGATCCTTTACAAATTGCATGAAACTCTTAACTCCTTCTATGTATTAAGCTAACCATTTTCGATAAGACATCCAACTCTTATCCATTTAGCTATAAAATACAAGAAGATAACAGAGTTATAACATGCATTTTTTATTTTATATTAGGTTTAAAAACCTATGTCTAATATTACATGTAGTCAACAACGTTACTCCAATTCATACGCAGCAATTAAGTAAAAAATATAAAACAAAATGGAACGACAACCAATATATAAAATAATGAAGGTTACTAGTAATTCGCATACCCGAAGATGTATAGTTGTATGTGATTGTTGACTCCAAGCAAAAAGAGGAACACAAAATTTGCAAAATAGTATGGCCATGGAATTGGTGAACAACATATTCTATTATAAATAAATTGTAAACTATGAATTAAAGGTTTACAACCTAAGACGACGACGACGACGACGACAATAATAATAATAATAATAATAATAATAATAATAATAATAATAATAATAATAATAATAATAATAATAATAAGAACAACAACAACAACAACAACAACACAACAACAACAACAACAACAACAACAACAACAACAACAACAACAACAACAACAACAACAACAATAAGAGTAAGAATAACAATAACAATAAGGAATTTAATAATAAAAATAAATATAAATGATAAAATTAGTGCAAATAAATTTAAATATAGTTGATAAAATTAATAATAATAATAATAATAATAATTGCAACATAATAATAATAATAATAATAAATTTTGTATTATAATAATAATAATAATAATAATAATAATAATAATAATAATAATAATAATAATACACATCAAGAAAATGAAACGACAACCAATATATAAAATAATGAAGGTTACTACTAATTTGCATACCTGAAGATCTATATTTGTATGCGATTGTTGACTCCAAACCTACAACTGGAACACATAATCTGCAAAATAGTATGGTCATGAAATTGGTGAATAACAAATTATATTATAAATAAATTGAAAACTATGAAATAAATTTGAATTGATGTTACTGTTCTCATTCCACATAGTTATTAAATTAATAAGTAGTAACTTTCTTAACTAATTCTAAAAACCAATTGTTACGCCTAAGAGCCAAATTGTTATTAATTTTGCTATTGTATTCGAATTTTAGGAGTCCAATTTATGATGGATATTTATGTTTTTAATGTGCATTAATTCATACTGGTTTAGCAACGTGTTAATTATTTTTCTTTTACAACTGAAATAATATACTGTTTTCTTACTTTCAAAAAAATATCCAACAAAATGATGCTACATTGGTAAAGAATGTGAACAGGTTTTTTCAAAAAATATATTGTTTTCTTACTTTCATCGAGCACCTTCTGAGCACAACATAAAACACACCGAAGTTCAACCATTCATTCATTCTTAACCCTTTCTTCACCATCCCTAACACAATGCAACACAAACCCAACAATATATGTCTTCAATTCATGGAAAGAACAGTCAAATTCGAAGACAATAGCATACATTCATTATTCGAGACATTAACACATTCACAACCAAACCCAGAAAAATGAAAGAAAACTTACCGCATGCGATGAAGGCCAGAAAAAAACCGAAGATAGAGACAGAAAATCGACAAGAAAAGGAGAGGGATGCAGTGAAGAAACGACGACAAGCTTCAAGATTGTTTCAGAGAAAACAAAGATGCGCGCGACAAAGAAGGAAGGGAAGGCTAGTGGGTCTGATAAAATTTTGCAACATTCAGCGACGAACCCATCAATCATCATCAAATGCAAACCTTTACTTATGATATATAATCATCGTCGCCAATAGGTTTGGCAAAAGGCAAAAAATGACGTAGTTATATTATTATGATAGGCCACATTTTGCGACGATACTAATATTCGTCACCAAACGACACGCTTTGGCTACGAAACACCTATAGTGTCATAAATTATACAAAATTTGGCTACTAATTTTTTAAAGCGTCACCTAATCTTAATATATTCGCTACGAATAATTATAAACGTCGTAAAATATACCCAACCCTTTTCTTCTTAATTAATTAACATATATTAGTTTTTCCTATTACCAATAAATAAAAGAAAATTAGTCTTCTCAATTATATATGCAATTATTCTTCATTTGCTTAATTTTTGGGAATGACTAATCCTTAAATATAATTTGTTACAAATAGTTTTATAATTATATTACAATGTGTTCATATATTAATTACAAGTGTTACAATGTTTATTTATTAAAATAAGTTTTTGAAATTATATTAATGAAAATGTATAATTTTAAAAACAATGTTATTTTATTTCAATGGTCAACCTATTAATTTCCAAATAGTTTTCAAATAAATCATTTAATTTTTAATTCAAATTATGTTTTATTTAGAATAGGAAATAAATTTATTAAAAATTATTTATGAACCCGCGACCTTTAGCAATGAACCATGTATTAGCCGCTCCATCTGACAATTGTTGACTACATACAGCAAATCGTAGCAAATTAATTAAGACTATTCCCAAACAACTACACCAAACAATAAACGACATCATTTACCTAAACTACATAAATGACATCATTTTGTATTAGGTTTTCAAATTCACACAACATAAAAGCCTTCTTAATGTTCTTGTTCAAGCAGTCTTCTGAAATCCAAAAGCCTCTCCTACATACCAGCGATCGCCTATGCCTTACTCACATATCAAAGTCATTGCTTTGGGTCATCAAAACACGGTTTGTATTCCTGTCACTTCTTTTTTACTATCTATTGTATTTTCAATGTCCTGTTATCAAGCTCTTCTATATCTTTAACTGACGAGATCGGGTCTTTGTTTGTCAATCTTGGTTTGTCACAAGTTTTAGTCTACTTTTACATATTAGATATGTGATATTTGCATTTGGCTCTTGAGACAACGTTTTCAAAGAAAACAAGTATTTTACTATTGTTAAATAGAAGAGTTGTGATTTTTTTCCTTCTATGGTAGATCTGGACGTTCTTTGTGTAGATATATACACACGTTTTTGTGTGTGCTAAAGTTGATTTCTTTGTCTTTTGTATATGATGTTTTCTAATTTTCATGTTATTTCTTTGTGTATAGTTATTTGGACATTGTCGTTGGATAGTTTGGATTATGCAAATATAGTTTTCGAAGTCTTATCGGTTTTGTTAACCTCACTATTACCGAATCTTCTCAACTTGTTTCTGGATTTTGCGTACTGAGGAACTTATGTAAATGCATCCTGCTTGTCATTTGTGAGTTTGGGTTTTCCTCTAGTCTTGTGAAGCACAGGGGTATTTTCTTAGACAACTCAAAATAGGTAGACTGCGACTCTTTTGTGTGTTACTATCCTGATTTAGGGGGCTCGATCATCGGAAAAGTTGCATTGTTTAGTACTTATACCTTATGTGACTTCATTCTTATTGTGATTATTCACAAAAACCTTTTAGGTATTTATTATGAGTTCTTAATTACGCATTTGATGCATGAGTTATGTTTATGGTTGTGTTTTGAAGATGATTTACTGTCTATCTTTGTTGTTTATTTATGTTTATCTTCCCAATAACGTTAGAAGTAGTTAATCACATGAAGGAATGTCGATATGGAGACTAGTTCTAGATGACCCAAATTCATACCGTTAGGAGGAATGTGGAAAAATTTTCCCTGCTCAGCAAACCAACATTGAAAAAGAAATCTCCAGTTTATATACTAATCATCATTTGCCTTCCATGGCGGATCTTCTGCTTCAAGGTATTTAATATCATCAAACAACGTCACTTTCCTTATTATGTACATCTCATTTCCTTTTATGAAGCTATTATATATATTCACATTTGATAGTTTATACTACATGTTTTAAGTTGCTTTCAGTCTCGAAGGTGACATGTATGCCCATGAAGGCGGGAGCGATGTCACAACACTCTGTAAAGGATTAGGAAAATCAATTGATTGGAAAATTTCGTCAATTCTAAATACTTCGTCTGCTCATAAACGTATGCATGTCACTCTAATTTCAGTTCATTTAACGGTTGACTAATTTGACAATATCTAACTTCTATATTGTTTATGTTTTAGGTACTAAATCTAGTGACTTATTCACTCCATCCTCATGTTAGTTAGCTATAGTGGAAAAGTTGTTACAAGAGGGTGTTAAAAACCCTAATGTTAATGGAAAAACTGTTACTATTTCAATTGGTGTGTTCAAACGTGCAAGGACCCTTATGGGGAATCCAGGCATCGGGGACCCATTTACATTTACCGAGTCTCATGTTACTTGGGATCCAAAAAAATAATTATTTCATTGTTAGTTAACGGTCGCTCGATGTGCTCCTCTATATGCAGTCATATACATTTATATGTCACCCATATGCATTTTTATAAGAATAATCAGTCATAAATACATTTATGAATGTATCATGTATCATACATGTTCAATAACAATTTCTCAGGTATGTTTCTTTAATATTCTTTATAAACAATTTACAACACCTTCAAAATATTTTTTTAATCCTTATTACCCTTTTTCACTTTAATCCTTTTATTCAACATCAATTAAATTCATTTAAGAACTCATTTAAACCTACATACCTTATATGGTAACATCCTTACTTGAATTAGGATGAAAAACATCTTAACAACACCCTTTGATATAGCCTCTCAGTAGAGTCTCGATCGTGCAGATGCACGATTGCAACTTTCCCCTGCTGTTTTTTTCTTCCTCCTTTCTTTTGTTTATCCGAAACTCACATACATTTTAACACCAAGTTCACTCTAATTTTCTAGATTACTTTACCATAAACACAACATCATTCCATACTCATTCATATACCAATTTTTTCATGAAATTATCAAACTCTAATCAATTGATTAAACCTCTTCAACTACATAATATCATTCATGAAACCTATCCTTTTCTATAACATGATATCCATTTTATCAAACACTTCATTATCAAAATTCTATCATTTACAATTGATGACCTCTTCATTTTTACTTCAGTTTCAGTTCAGTAACATCAATGCACAGTTCAACAATTGATGATCGTTCATAAACCCCAAAACAATACCTAATCCATATTTTTTCCATATCACATGTTCTGTATTTTTTTTTTCCAAATTTCTTAAGCAAATTTCTGGTCAGGTTTGTATGACCATTCTGACCTAGACAATGAGGTATTTAGACTACACCTTCTCCTAATCAAATTTTCTAAAATGTCTTAAGTGTCTAATGACATTAATTTCAGGCATTTTGGTTCAGTATCATGCAAGTTATAATCAAAAACCTACAGACTGTGTTCATACTTCGACAAAACACAATTCTCAACTTCAAGACAAATTTCAAGAATCTTAAGGATAGATTTCAAATTCTATGTCTTTATGAAAAATGTAGCCGTATGTCTCTAGTTTAGTCTAAATCAAAATACTTCTAATTTGGATATTCACAGATCAAGTTATGTCCAAAATATAAATGCATGTTTAGTAAAAACACTGCATATAATATGCTCCAGCTCACTTCATTACTAAAATCTTTCATCTTGTTAATCATATCACCGAATTTGCTTCTTCCTTCATCACCCACATATGCATCCACACCATTCACGCATGCATCAATCTATAAACATGGAAACATATACCACTCACGTATGCATCCAATTTACAAACATTAAAACCTCATCTTAATATCATTTACACTACCCATACAACTTTAAACATTACTTACTTGCTTCAGAAAATCTTCAGCAGTTGAGAGGGTTAGAAGAGATTTTGGTGTGGATGGAGAAAAGACAAAAATAGAGAGAAACAGAGCAAACTATGTACTGGAATGTTTTCTTTGCAATGTGTAACAAGGGTAAAATGCAGAAGTTATGTGTTTAAGTGATGGATGAGCAAGAAGGAAGATGGTATTTTTGGGAAGACAAAACAAAGGAGCTGCAGAAACTAAAATTTTCGTTACAAATTTTTGCAATGTTAGTAAATACTAATGATTAATTAATACTATTGTTTTAAGTCTTAAAAATATATTGTGAGTTTTTTATTCCAAATAACACGTTGTAAACATTCAAAATAAATCTCCAATAAAACATATCTTAACTATGATAGATTATAAAAATGTTAGTTTAATAATTTATGAAAATTTCAATCATTCAGTGACGATTTTTAGAAATCGTCACTAAATGTAAACATTCAGCGATGTTTCCAAAAATTCGTCACTGAATGTTAAACATTTGGTGACAATTTTGAAATATCATCTCTGAATGTTTGATATTTAGAGACGATTAAAAGCATTCATCGCTAAATGTATAATGTTTCAAGATGAATTGTCAATTTCGTCACCAAATATTGACCTTTTAGTGACGTTTGTTAATATCATCGTAAAATACATAACATTTAGTGAAAATTTACGAACATCATCACAAATTGTTTGTAAAGTTATGGTGATGTTTACAGATTGTGTCGCGATTGCACTATTTAGCGACGAATACTATAAATCGTCACCCATTGGTCTCGATTGTGTAATGATTTTACTTGAATGTCGCCTTGGGCGACGCTTTTTGGTTTCATCACTAAATTTTACATTTAGTGATGAACGATATATTTCGTCACAAAAGGTTGTCTTTTTGCAACAAATATTTTTTTGTCACAAAAAAAAGTCGAGAAATGCTTCCTTTGTTATAGTATGGGCTTGCCAAATAGTTCTGTTGCATGCTAGTGCAAATAATGACGAAGCTTCTGTTGTCACAGAAAAGAAGCCAATACATAATAGCATGCTAATTGTCAATTTAATGTGGCATGTGAGGCTTCTTGTTTTGTTGTCTTCACGTTCTTTATTGTGGCTGAAGGCTAAATTCAACGTCGTCTCTTAGACTTCAAGTCATTTATTGTGGCATGTGAGGCTTCCTACAATTCTTGTCTTCACGTCATTTATTGTGGAGGCTACGTTGTCTTCTTGTCTTGGACTTCAAGTGTGGCATGTGAGGCTACATTCATGTCATTTATTGCCTAGTTGCCATCAGCCTATATTCGTAGCATGTGGAGGCTTCTAACACGTTAATACATGTTGACAAAGGTATTTTTTGTTTTGACCATTAGTTGAAAACGTTGATAACACATTAATACATGTACAAGGTTATCTTATAAGAGTTGAAAATGTTGATGTAAGTTATTATTGTAGCACATTAAAGTCCATCTTTTTCTATCAATTTTATGTTGTGTTCAAAAATTTGCCATTTATACCATCGCTTCTCAACCTTTTGCTCATGAATTATGTTAAAATGGTTTATTACTTGAAATTCACATATAGTGAAAATCTAATTTATGTACAAGTTTAGGCACTAAATATTTTTTAGAGATTGTTATGGTTGTCACATGTTTATTTTGAACCATATTTAGCATTTAATTCTTTATAGAAATTGTTGTGATTAATATCACTTATATGTTATTACATTTAGTGATGGAAGGCTTGAACAATATGAATGATTACAATGATTGTATGGAAGTAAACGAAAAATATAGGGTATGGAATGATACTATAGAGATGTATTTAATCTCCTTGATGGTTGAAGAAGTGAAGAAGGGAAATCGAACGACTACTACCTTTTATAAATCTGGTTGGGAGAATATTAAAGCAGGGCTTCAAACAAAATTCAATAAGGAGTATACTGATATTCAATTGAATAATAAGTATAATGGATTAAGGGCCAGATTGAAGAATTTCAAGAACTTACTCAAAGAAACTGAATCGATTACAACTCTTTTACTGGTGAAGTTAATGCTACAAATGAATGTTGGAAAAATCTATTTAAGGTAAAATATGTCTTTTGTTTTATTAATATATCATATAATATAATATTCATTTTCTTGTATCTTTTTCATCATTATAGATGCATAAAATGGCTCACAAATTCAAGAAAAAAAATGTAAGGAATTTTTAGACTTGTGTCATATTTTTGGATACACTACTGCAACTGGTGTGCATGCACGTCCATGCACGTCCATCAACTAAATCTCCATCGAATAGTACAGAAGAGGAACATGGAAATGATGTTGATGAAGATTACTCGTACAATGGAAAAGAAGATCAAGATAAAAGTTCTCTATCTAAGAGAAAGAAGTCTCCTAAGAATAAGAAGCAAAGAAGACACATTCTAACATTGTAGAAGAAGCCTTACTTATACTTAGTGAACAATCAAAAAGGAAGAATGATTTACTTGAAAAAAAGATGAGTGAAACATCATCCACTGCAGAGAATAGATCTCAAGAGTCTAACATAATGATATAATGTCTGAATTATTTAGATGAATTGGGTGTTAACGGTGTGTAATATGGAAAAGCTGTGAAAGTTTTACACGATTCTCCTCTTCATAGGGATATTTTTTTGAAGCTGACACAAACAAGGAAGCTGGATTGGATTATGTCGCTTTCGTTATATTTTCATGTTATTGTATATGAAATTCTTATTGATTTGACACTTTTATATTAAGCATTATTCCATATTTTGAACATTTTAAGTTTGTGCTTGGTATGAATATTTGACTTAATTTTAAGTCTATATTTTGTATGAATATTTTTATATATTTGATTAAATATACTTGATTGAATATTTTATTAATTATTTAATGTTGGCATTGTAGATACATGGATTTCTTATCAGATTTCGAATCAGATTCTGATGATGAACGGAAGAAGGTAATCATTATTTCTATAGCTGGAGGATAGAACAAATATTTTCATTTACAAAATATAGAACTTCTGCTCTACCAGGTCATGATTAGATATTAGAACTTTTCAATGGGAATCCTACAAGGATTTATGAAAACTTAAGAATGAGAAAGATAATCTTCTTGAGCTTATGTGATGAGATGAAGAGTTTAGGAGGTTTAAAGACAACCAATCATTTGATTGTTGAGGAACAAGTAGCAATTTTCTTGATGACTATAGGGCATAGTGAGACAATTAGAGTCAACGCAGAACGTTTCCAACATTCGACCTGGACAATTTCAAAGTACTTTCGAAAAGTCTTATATGCAATTAATCATCTTGTAAAAAGAGTCATTACTCCACCATCTTTTACTAATACACTTCCTGAGATTCAACATAGTTCAAAATTCTTCCCATATTTTTGGGTACATTCTTATATTTAATTACTACTTTAATTATTTCCTTATGATTAAATTTTTAAAAAAATGTTTTTTAATTTTTAGGATTGTATAGGAGCAATAGATGGTACACATATTGATGCACATGTTCCGACTGATGAACAAATACCATATAAGGGCAAAAGAATTAATCCAACCTAAAATATTGTGTGTTATTGCTCATTTGACATGAGTTTTACACATGTAATAACTGGATGGGAAGGTACTGCAAATGACTCTTGAGTTCTTTTGGAAACAGTAACAAATCCAGCGAATCAATTTCCTATTCCTCCACAAGGTAATATGTTATTTTAAATAAACATAGTAATTATAATTCATTTTAAATATTTTTTGTTAATATAATGTTCTTCATATGTTAGGCAAGTACTATTTGGTTGATTCGGGCTACACTAATATGCCTGGATTTCTTTCACCATGCCGAGGTGAAAGATATCATTTGCGAGATTATAGAGGTAGAGGTAGACCTCAAGGTCCACAGGAATTATTTAACTACAAGCATTCTTCATTAAGAAATGTTATTGAAAGATGTTTTGGCGTTCTAAAAGCAAGATTCCTTATACTTAAAAGCATGTCGAGTTATGATATGAAGAAACAAAAATACATCGTTATTGCTTGTTGTGTTATACCTAACTATATTAGAATGTATGGACAAAGCGATGAATTATTTGATAGTTGTGCTGAAAATAAAGAACAAATTAGGGAAAGTGAAAATTAAGATGCAAGTTCTCAAGTGGAGTATAATATCACTCAAGTACAACTTCGAGGTATGTCTTGAAAACGAGATGAAATTTCTAGATAAATGTGGAGTGATTATATTATTTCTAATTGATTTATGTTTCTCTTTTGTACATGATAGTACTATTTGCAAAAATTATAGTATAATGGACATATTTTATTGATTAGAATGACTTAATATAATTTTTAATTTATGTAATTTTATTATATAAATTAATTTGTAATTTTTTAATAATATTCGATTTGCATATATTTTAATTTTAACTATAATGATAATTAATTAATTTAAAATATAATATATTATATTATAATTATTACACATAAGAGTATAGTTACAAAAAATAGAAACAAGATGATAAAACCAAACATGTTTTTATTTTTAATTTTTTATTATAAATCTCAGCAAAATATGTTTTTTTTCAGTTTTTATATTATAAATCTCAATCAAACAAGTTTTTATTTTTTTAAGGAAAAAAACATAAACTAAAAACAAGAAACAAAAACAAAAAATAACAACAAAAAAATAGAAGTGGAATCAAACGGTCCTTTAATTGTAAGTTAGTGTTCAACATTTTTATATCTTGAACAAAACAGCTGTATAAATATAATAGCAGATCAAATCTAGTTAAATAATGATGTTGAGTCGGCGGATATTGCTTAGTGCTTACACTTATTACAGCATCATGCATTCTATAAAGCAAAAATTAAACCTTCCACATGTATTTCCTCGGAAGCAAATTTTGGGGAGTTAAAAGCGTTATTATTGAACACCAACTTGACGAAGAAAACCCAATTTTTAATTAGACCCCATCATCTAACCACCCCACCTTTCATGTTTAAGGCACGTGATGTCATATTTTGCATGCAATCGCCAAGCAAAACACACACGCAGAGGCAGAGGGCTCAAAGAGAAAGAGAGCATGATATTGACAGAAGAAAGGGAGGTCGCCAAGCCCCCATGTGAGCCTCTCCTGTCCTATGGTTACTCTTCTCTCAGATCCATCCACCATTTTACACCTACTTACTTACTACACACAGATCCATGAACCACACCAACAGAGTGAGATCACAGAAAAATCCACACAACGCACCCAACTCATCATTATAAGAAACATTTGAATCACCCTGCTCTCTCTCTCTCTCGCTCTCTGGAGGCAGATCAATGTAGGTGTTTAGATGGGGAAGAGACGAGAGAACAAAAGTAAGAGAGTTTCACAAACTCTACCGTCATCACCATCTCACTCTTTCTCTTCCTCTTCCTCGTCGGACTTTGAGTTCACTATCTCTCTTTCCCCTCGGAAATCTTCCACTAATCTTTGCCCAGCTGACGAGCTCTTCTACAAAGGCCAGCTCTTGCCTCTCCATCTCTCACCTCGTATCTCCATGGTCCGTACCTTAATCTTAGCTTCTTCAAGCATTTCCTCTTCCTCTGATACGACAACTACTGCCTCTCGTGACTCCACTGGAAGCACTGAATCAACCTCATCGTTTACTAGTGATCTTGTGCTGCTCGGTGAGTGTGATTCGTCAAGACCAAGTTCGGTCATCGAGGACGATGAGTTTAATCGACTGAATAAGAACAATCCTTACAGTCAAAGTCATGTGAACTTCAATTCCCAGATCAAAAAGAGCACCAAGTACTTTTCTTTGTCGAGATTATCTTCTATGTTCAAGAAGGAGCCTAAGATCAGAGAGAACGACAACGTGTCTGTGAATTATTCGGTGAAAAGAATGAGCTCAACTGCAAAAGAGGTTATAAGGAAGTATCTGAAGAAAGTGAAGCCATTGTATGAGAAACTTTCCCAGAAACAGCACCAAAAGATAGGAGACAGGCACGCAATGTCCACACCTTCTTTGTCTCTGAAACCTGAGGGATCTCTTAAGAACATGGACGGCTCAAGCAAGAACGTTGCAAGAAAAGAAGCCAATGGTGGGTTTTCATCAATTTCTCACTCTTTCTCGGGAAATCTAGGGTACCAAAAAAGGAGAAGCTGTGCCTTGAGCTGTCCATCTTCGATGCGATCATCGCCGAGCCACTCCGGCGTACTTTCGAGGAACTTAATAATGGGTTCAGGGACAGCAAGCAGGGTAAATGGTGGTACATATTACTATGGAGACACATCGTCCATGGAGGAGTTGCAGAGCGCTATCCAAGGTGCAATTGCCCATTGCAAAAACTCTTTGATTCAAAACAAGACCTTGGCAAGTAACGAAATCTAACCTTTCTCGGTTTTCTGAGACATTTTTAACAAAGGGAAGCTAATTATGTAATTTTGTTGTGACATTGGAGACGGGAAGTGTAAAAGGTGGATGAGCATGTGTTAAATCTTGTCATTTTTATTTGGATTCTCTTAGTCTGGGCATATGGAAAATGGAAATCTTTAAGGTAGAATCTGTGAAGTTACGTTTTCACCTAGTTTCACACCAAGTGTTTTTAACTTGTCTCCTTCTTTTTGTCCGTTTATATAGCTCACTGTTTTATGCGATTAGTGACACAAACTGTAGACATTGGAAGGCGTGAATAGTTTCGTCTGCCTCTAGTTCTGACTTTACTTCTGATTTCATTTCCTCGCAAAAGTAAGGGTATCGTTCACAGGGGATACATGCATTGGAGTATAACAAAGAATAAATTCTAAATTTGAATTGGTTCTTGCCGAGAGCTGCCATGTGCATTAAGAGTAAATGATGTCGCTGTGATGAGCTTTCTCTTTTATCGGTCTCCTTTCAGTTTCAAATTTGCATTGAATGCTAATAAGTTAATCAAAAGTCAAACCTACTGTTGGCCCGGCGACAGGCTATAGAGTTTGGGAGTATAGGAATAGCAGTCGAAGAATGTGCTGAGATATGACATAACTTTGGAAATTAAGTTTCTAGAACTAGTGACATTGTGCCCAATTTCGCAATAAAATCTTGATGTAATCCATATATTAAGCATATAATATAATGAGGCATGTTACATATTGATTGTAGATTACGCAAGCATAATTCATTGTCATGTAATTACTTCCAGAAAAGAATCAGCACCTATGCATAATGCATGACCTAGCATATACAGAACATATATATGGGTTATATAATTATCTCTAATCCTTTGTGTTAAATATGAGATTGCATATTTTAAAGAGTTGGTTTAAAAAATCTCAAATTTTATTCAATTTTTTAATTATAGTTTAAACTTTAAAAAGTGACAATTAAGCTCAAACTTTCAAAAATTTTCAATTCTTCCTCAACGTTAGTGTTTCCGTTAAGTTTTCTAACGTAAGACACTCATGATTTCGTCCATGTTATCTAATCGCCTTTTTTTTTCATGCAACCTCTATTTCCAACTTTTCCCTCTCCCTCTGCAAGCTAATAACTGTCTCCCTCTCATTTCTCAAATCCCTATCAGTATTTTAGATACCAAGTTCAGTCAAATCCATAATTAATCTCACCTTATGCCAAGCCTCAGGCATTGGGACATCACTCTCCCTTGCTTTCTCTTTCGCTATTAACACCCTCATATGTGGTCTATGCATATCAGACACCTTTTGTACAACTTCAAAACCCTCCTCTTCCTTTTTTGCCAACAACTCCTCCGTTATCACATATTAGTCTTGCTTCTTCTTGCTTCCCTTCATCCATAGCCTCTCCTTCGCTTTATCCACAGTTTGAGTCTGGATCTTCTTCTCATCCTCCAACTGAGATAATTTATTCGATGCTTCTTTAAAATCATTGATCCTCTTACACATATTATTTGATTTAGAGATTTCAACCTTAAAATGACGTAGTTTCGTTATGTTCAGTGTCGGCCCTGGGCAGGGGCAGGCAGGGCACCTGCCCAGGGCCCACCATAAAAAAGGGCCCCTTCAACTGAGTGCTCTAAGTAATGTGGGTGGAGTTCTCTATATTATGTATCTATTTAATGTATTAGACGTTAACAGTTCCCTTGTCAGTGAATGAAGAGAAAGTAAATGCTTAAAATTGAATGCAGAGTGCAAGATCTAGTCAAAGAGACTAGTACTAGTATATGCATCTTTCATTCTCTCTCTCTCATTTAAAGACACGGTCACCAATGGCCCTTGTAAAAATAAAAAGTAAACACCATCAGATGTAGCAATTCCTAATAACAACTTTTTCTTTTTTCATCAGATAGGGTACCAGAAGCGGTTGTTTGAGTGATGAATTGTATTCATAGGCTATCATTAAATGCAGATAACGTTAACTTTCAAAGTTAACGTTAATTTGTTGATTATAAATAGTTAGGAGTAGTTAGGCATATTTTTACCTTCTAGTTTCTTTATCTTTATCAACATATGTATTTAAGGTATTCCAGCTTAAAAATTGACAGCAAAAAATTTTCACGATTCTACCTTCGGAGTTCTGAGTTTAATTTAAAGGTAAAGTTTCTAATTTTAATGTATTTTTGTCTTATTAAATATTTGAATATGTTATAAGTAATTTATAATGTGTCATTAACGTGGACATTATATTAACATTTTAAATCATAACATTAATATTAAATGATATCGTATTTATTTGTGTTTTTCTTTTTTATTTTTAGATTACTTATTATTTATAAAAATAATTAAATATTAATAAATAATTTAACTTTTGTAAT
>JANQBM010459898.1:0-17858 GCA_025594535.1 Erythroxylum domingense
ACTTGTATTGAAATAATTATATTGTGTATGTGAAAACGGGCCCAAGTGGCAAATAAAAGAGCGGTGAGTTTTATTTTTCTATTATGTGTTTTACTTTTAGTTTGAATGAACAAATTGTTTCAAAAAGAAAAAGTGATCACATATAAGTGAAGTGTAAAGAGTTTAAAAAAAAAAAGAATATACCGAGTTTTAAATTGTTAAGTGATGTGACACGCCACCCTTGCGGGGCCCGGATTCGGGTATCACGATCGATATCGGGTTCGGGGTCGGCGGGAGTGGGCTGTTACACTGCTTTAGGTAGAATGTCTGCTACCTGATTTTCAGATCGTATTTGAGGCAATTCCAGAATCTTACTATCTAACTTTTCCTTAGTAAAGAACCTGTCAACTTCAATATGTTTAGTTCTATCATGCTAGATTGGATTGTAAACTATATCATGAGTAGCTTTACAGTCACAATACAACCAAATTGGGTGTTGTTGTGGATAACCTAAGTCTTCTAGTAACCATCGTAACCATAGAGCTTCACATAGTCCAAGTGCAATTTCTCTGTACTCAGATTTGGCACTTGAGTGAGAGACAGTATTCTGTTTCTTGCTTCTCTAGGTAACAAGATTACCTCCTACAAAACTAAAGTTAGCCAGATGTAGATCTCCAATCAACCAACACTCCAGCCCAGTCAGCATTGGTATATACAACAAAGTCTTCAACATTTGCATTTTTCTTAAACAAAATATCTCTTCCAGGTGCAAACTTTAAATACTTCAGTATTCTCATAACTGCTTCTATATGTTTCTCTCCAGGATTGTGCATGAATTGACTAACAATACTTAAGGCATATGCTAGATCGAGTCTTATGTGTGCCAAGGACATTAGTCTTCCAACAAGCCTCTGATATCTTCCTTTACCAACAGGGACCTAACCTTCTTCTATGTAAAGTTTCAATCCTTCCTTAACTGGCGTATCAATTAGTTGACAACCTGACATTCCTATTTCATTCGATAAATCTAGGATGTATTTTCTTTGAGATAAGAAATTTTCCTCTTTTAATTTGGAAACTTTTATTCCAAGGAAGTATTTCAAGCACCCCAAATCCTTCATCTAAAAAATTTTCAACAGATATTTTCTTAAGGTTTTTACTTCATCAGGATCATTTCTTATGATAACCATGTCATTTATATAGACAAAAAGAGCTGTAACCTTGTCCTTTACCCTTTTTAGGAATAAGGTATGATCAGAATTTCTCTGGTGGTATCCAAAGGTAATCATTGACTTCATGAATCTTTTAAACCACACTGTTGGAGATTGCTTTAACCCATATAATGCCCTTTTTAGCTTGCACACTTTTCCAGTCACACTTTTAGATGTCATACACCTTGGTCGAAGCTCCATATAAGTATCTGCAAATAATTCACCATGTAAGAAGGCATTTTTAACATTAAACTGGTGCATTGGCCAATCTAAGTTGGTTTCTAGTGATAACAATACTCGAAACGTATTGATTTTTGCCATAAGAGCAAATGTTTCTGTATAATCTACTCCATAGGTTTGTGTATAACCCTTAGCTACTAATCTTGCCTTAAAACATTGAATTGTTCCATCAACTCGATATTTGACAGTAAACACCCAGCAACATCCCATTGGTATCTTTCCTGGTGGACAGTTAATAAGTTCCCACGTTCCATTTCTTCTTATTGACTCCATTTCATCATTCATTGCAGCTTTCCACCTTGGATTAGCTAAGGCTTCCTATTCATTCTTAGGAATAACTACAAAAGATAGTTAATTTATGAACGACTTATTTGATTATGACAGATTGTGATTTGAAACATAGTTGTTCATTGGATATTTAACTTTGCTTGAGAGATCAGGTTCATAAGTAGGCTTAGGAATACCTCTAGTAGTGCGCTCAGGCAATTGTTTTCAAATAGGTTTAACTTGCAAGTTAGGAGCATCCTCAATGGATGATTAGTGTGGTACATTTAGGACTTCATATTGTTTAATCACTTCTCACTCATGTCTTATGGTGTAATCAATTCTCTATTCACGTCAGGTAATGGATTTACACATACGTAATCAATTTCAGATATATCAACAGGTTCAGATTGATCATTACTTCCTCCATGTTCAAGGCCAATTCTATATGACTCCTTTTATACTTCTTGAACCTCATAATCCAGTGTCATGATGTCTTTTTGACATCTCTCCCCTTGAAGTTTAGGTTGAGAAAAATACATTGTCTCTTCATGAAATAATGCATCTATTGTAACAAACATTTGTTTGGTTGGAGGATGAACCCTTTTTTATATCAAGATGACTAAGAGAAAGATATTAAAGAGTATCAATAGTACTATGATATATTCAGTAGGATTTAGGGGAAGATGATCATGGTTTCATAGTGGAAAGAGTGAGAAGTTGTGAGGCTTTGCTTTTTATACAACAGTGTTATGTAACCATCATTTGTTTCATTCTTTGGTATTATCTGGTAGATCCTAAAAAGTTCAATTCATATGGTCTTTTTAGTTCTTTATTTTATTTTTTAATGTAAAAAAACTATCATTTGCTTAGAACTTTAACACTTCTTCAAGCTTTATTTCCAAAGATAGTTTTGGCTTAATAAGTATGATTGAGAAATTCAAAAGAGTAATTGCTTTTATTTCTTTAACACTTTATGGTGATGAAATAGACATTAATCACACATTAATCCTTTTGATTTACTCTCCATCTTTTACTTTTTTTAATGTTGAAGTACTAATTTTGCGAAATTGGGACTATTTAAAAAAATAAAAGAAGTTATGTTATTTTGTTAATATCATCTTTAATCATTACAACCCCTTTTAACCTGTCAATTATTTGTTACATAAAGATTAATGAAATTAGTAAACTTGTTATCATCTTATAATGAATAAAGAAAAGTATTGTTCTTCTTATTATTTAATAAGAAAGGCATAAGAAATTTATTTACATTATGTTGTTGTTTTGTTAAAATATACAAGATAGTATCATTACAGTGTATACATGAGAAAAGATAAACTTGATATGTGAAATGGATGATAACCAATCTTAGATAATAAACAATCTTAATATAATTAGGATTATAGAAATCTTTATACATTGTCATCCCCCCTCAAGCTCACGAATGCTAGCAAGAGCAAGTTTATGATGAAGTTTGTGAAAGGCAGATGAAGTTAAGGCTTTAGTGATGACATCAAGAAGAAATATGTTTGACAATGAGAGCCTTTTCAGCAATAATGTCTTGAATAAAATGGATGCCAAATCTCGATGTGTTTTATTTGAGCATGAAAGGCCAAACTAGTAGCAAGAAATGTTAACACCAAGATTGTTACAATTTTGAGTAGCTGTGATATGGGACAGACTTATCTCACCAAGGAAGGAGGTGATCTAACATAATTTAGTAGTGACAAAATTGATACTTTAATACTCAATTTTAGTGCTAGACTTAAAAATTGTAGGTTCTTAGCAATCTAAGAAATAAGATTACTAACAAGAAAGATATAGGTTCTTAGCAATCTAAGAAATAAGATTACTAACAAGGTAAAATGAAGATCATTAAGATAATTAGTCTAATCAGTATTATAGTAAGCTTGTAAAGGTAGTGGTGTGCTATAAGTGAAGTGAAAGCCTTGAGAAGGAGTGGCTTTAAGATATCATAGAATTTGTTTGATGGTAGTCCAGAGAATATCTACAAGACAATATAAGAATTAAGATAATTTGTTCATTATAAATTAGACATCAAGATATTGGGGAGCACTAATAGTACTACAATATTCAATAGTATCTAGGGCAGGATGACCATGATTTTTAGATAGGGTAAGGGTGGTAGTGATAGGTGTGTTGACAAGTTTAGATTAGTCAAAGCATGTATGATGAAGAAAATCTTTAGTGTATTAAGTTTTAGTAAGAAGAATGTCATCAGAGTGGGAGTAGCCTTAAAGCTAAGAAAGTGATGTAGAGGACCTAATTCCTTAATAGAGAAGGCAGTGTGAAGATCATAAATCAAGGAGTTTATAAAGGTTGGTGAAGAATCTATAACCAAGATATATCTTAGATCTGGAGTAAGCGAAATTGAATTGATAGAGTTTTTAAATTAAATGATGAAACCATACATGTAGAGCTTATTTGAGACCATAAAGAGCTTTTTGAAGACGACAATATACAAGAATGAATTCCCATTGCCAACAAATGTGACAGTGGGAGAGAGAGGTTTATGTGATCTATTAAAATTAGGAGTTTGAGGAAAGCTTTGGTAAGGAATTTAGGCTAGGCTTGAGACTTGAATGGAAGGAAATTAAGTGGGTTAGGCGTAGGAAGGAAATTGGTTACATGAATTAATTTAGGGCCATACTAAGACCTGATTTGCTAAGCATTATAGGAGGACATAAATTAATTAGGGTTCCTTCTTCCTCCATAGGGGAGTTAAGAGTTGCCTTTATTGTAATTGATTAGGGTTCATTCATCCTCTATAGGGGCATCAAGAGCTACCTTTATTGTTACTATCAGATGATGATTTTCTATAAAAAGAGATGATAAATGCAGTTTCAGGGAAGGATAAATATGGAAAGTGATAGAAGAGGATAGAGAAGAAGCTTAGCTCAAAGCACTAAAAAGAAATAGTGGAGTCATGATGCTTGAAAATGGTAATAAAGGATTCATATTTAACAGGTAAGCCATTTAAGGTGAAAAGGACAAGGTCCTACTTTGAGATGGTATCGTTAATAGCTGCAAGTTTGTTAGTTATATTAGAGACAGTGAAGAGAAAGTCGGTAATAAGTGTAGATCCTTTCTTTAATGTAAAGACATTTTATTAGAGAACAGATAAGTGGGATGTTAATTACTGTAGAAAATGTCACTCAAAGGTGATCCATAGATCATAAGTAGTGTGGCACTTAAGAGTGAGACGCATAATTAGAGTGGATGGTGAGGCAATAAGTGAGCAATAGATAAAGCTATCAAGTTTTTGCCATTTGACATTAATTAGAGAGGGAGAATTAACATCAAAGACCTCGAATAGTGATGTGAGAGTACTGCCAGATATAACTAATGAGACCAATGATGGTCAAATTTGTTTGAACTTGTTTTTTTCCAAACAAGATAATTTGTTAAGTCTAAAGATGTGGTTAAAAAATTACTAATTTGAGTAAAATATAGGGTAAGAGTGTTGTTGTTTACCATAAAATTATTAGCTTAGTGTTGGTGTTATGAGCTAAAGTGTTTAGTTATGTTGTGTGTTGGAGTATTTTGTTATGTTTTTTTGTAGTGTATTAGTTATATTGGTATTGTATGTTGAAGTGTTTGGTTGTGTTTTGGCAATGTAAATTTGAAAAAAAGGAAATGTTTGTAAGATGACAACAAAACAATTAAAATGTTCGCTCTGATACCATCATGAATAATCTAAAGTGTTGTCTTCTTATTATTCAATAGGAAAGGCATAGGGTTGTTCGTATATATGACGTTGTTGTGTTTTTTAGGATATACAAGATATTATTGTTAAATTACATATGTGAGAAAAGGTAAACGTGATATATGAAATAAATGATGATCAATCTTCATGCAGTAAGATTATAGAAAATATTTAATTGTTTTCATCTTAATCTATCACTTATTCAAATAGTGTTGTATATCATGAATTTTGTCTTCTTCAATAAAAAACTTCACATCCTCTTCTTCAAATGATATCAAATCTTTCTCCATTCATCGTCTTCTTCCTAACTTTAAGTCTATATTTTTATGGCAACATTACCTCCCTCTCTGAAAATCTTATTCATAAATGTAAGATAAATCTCCTACCTAAAATTCTCTTTTAGTTTTGTGTTTATCAATATGTTGTATCATCCTATTATGAGCTTAACATATATGAAACTGAATTAATTTCATTGCCACCTTACAATTACATAAAATCTGATTAACCACCAAAACCTTTAAATCATTAGCAAGATAATGAAATTGAATGGGAGGAGGAGATATAGAGCTTCAAAAGGAAAATATTGTACGGTAGAATGATGGGTGGTATCATACCATCATTCAATCAAGGACAATCAATAATGCCAATAATGGGAACATTCACTAGTCGTAAATATATCTTTAAAACATAATTTAAGAGTTCTATTTGACCGTTTAATTATGGATGATAGATTATAGAGTGATGTAATGGAAAACATTTAAGTATAAAAAAACGTAGTCGAAAATAGATTGGTAAAGAGTGGATCACGATCATTCACCAAATACAAAGGTATAACATGTAATTTGTAGATATGATCAACATAAACTTGAGCTACTGTAGCTATTATATTGGTGAGTTAAAGGAATAAAATGACAATATTTACTTAAGCGATAATATAATAACATAACCATCTAATTTTAGCAAACCGTTCACAAAAATCCAAGCTAACTTCTATTTATACCTGGTTAGGAATAGGCAAAGGTTTAAGTCGAAAAAACAAAAAAGTGCATGAATTCATAAAAGTTAGGTGTAGAAATAAGCTTACATTTATTACATTGGTAAACTTTATGATTTCTAACAAATCCTTTGACATTTGCTTCCATTAATTTCAAAAGAAGTATAGTTGAATCTTCTTATGTATGCAAAGGAACACGGAATGTCACTTAACAATATAATTATGAAATAGAAATATAATGTGAGTTTTTAAAGTTGCATTATTATTCATCACAACTCTTCTTTTCCTCTAACGACTATCATCAATCCAAGAATAAGTTGAATTCAAGCTGGTGCCATATTTCAACTTTTGTATGAGCTCTTTTAGAACTCTATTAGTTTTCCAATTCCTCTGAATTATTGCAACAAACCAGTGTGAATATTTGAAGTAGCAATAGTACATAAGTCAGCACTAAAAACTTGAGATATTTATTGCTTTATTGTTTACTCTCCTTTTGTATTTGATATTAAAATTAAATTCTAATAGTTTTGATATTCACATTTACTAAAAAGCATTGATGGTAATGGACTAGGTCAAACTTAGGCCCATTTAGGTCTAACCCTTACCTAAAAATTTAGATTTAAGCAAGCTTAACCTGAAGTTTGGAAGGGTTTGAGGCTCTAAGTCCAAGCTCAAGCTCGATTAGGCTTAGTGGCTTAAAGCCTGACTGAGCTTGATTAAATATATATTTTAATTTTTAAAATAAAAGACAATGTCATTTACTCAAAATGATATCGTTTCACTTAAAATTTTTAGACTTTGAAATGGATTGGGAAGCCTAAGCTTGAGCCCGACCTGATTATCAAATTTGAAAAAAGGCCTAAGCTAGCCTGAATCTAGTTGATTTAGGCAGGACCCATTGACTTCAAGCTAGTTCAAGTCAGACCGAGTAAGTTTTGCCAAGCCTACTTAAAAGAGTTTTGTAATTTGCTAATCAAGTAAATGACTAAACTCCTATTATCAGTTTGGATGATAAAATGCCTATCAGTGATATAATGAGACCACTATCTGCTAGTTATGACTAAAGTTAGAAGTTCCTTCTTATAGATAGAAAAATGAGCATATTTAGTAGACAAGGTCTTTCTGACATAGGAGAAGGGATGACCCTCATATATAAAAGCTTCCCTAATCCCTTATCCTGATGCATCATCCTGTATCACTAAGGTTTGTTAAAGTTTGGGAAAACAAAGACTGCTATATGCACTAAGGCTTACTTCAGTTGAGTGGAGCTGTTGTAGCTTCTCTTGACTATCTAAAAGTATTCATCTAACAGTTCATCTATCAATGGAAAAAGAAAATTTTCTTTGCTAATACTCTTATCTAAAGCTCCATAGTCCACACAAAATCTCCATGAATCATCTTTCTTTGTAACAAAAATTTATTGGGAAAGAAAAAAAGTTTACATTCTTTTAAATTGTTCCTTGTTACATCATCAACTCAATTAATTTTTGTATTGCCCCTTTTTTCACACTAGCATATCTATATGGACTCAAACTCATTAGCTCTACCCTTTTCTCAAATTAATTCAATGATCATGAAGTCTTAAAGGCGGTAAGCCTCAGGATTTTTAAAATTTATGCTAATATTCTTCTAAAAGTGTTTGTAGTGTATTTATTTACCTGCCAGATAAGTTTTTGAATATAATCACTTTTATGGCCTTGAAAAAGATTTATGGTGCACTTTACCAATATAAATGGTTATCTTATTGCAATAAAAAAAACTAACACACCACTTCAACTCCTTTCAAACACTTATCTATACTTTTGCCCTTCACTTTAAGTAAGCCTTTGTACTTCCCATTTCTTAGCTTTATCTTCTATCTATTCCAATCAATCCTCATTTACCTTATCTTATAATTGAAAGTGATGTCACTCAAAGTTGGCAACTATTGCTTACCCAAAACCATATCACTTTCTTTAATGTCGAGGATCAAAGCACTAGTGTTGAATTGATGATCACTAATAATCCATTTTAAGTAGTTGTACCTCTTTTGACATCTAATTTGTAAATAACCTATACTAAAATAACTATTAGATTCATTTTCTCAGTCAAACACTTTTCTTTACTCTCCAACTTCTCATTGATAAAGTTATGAGTATAGCCCATCAACTAGGAAATGGATTATTCTTCTTTTATACTTGCCTAAAATTTCATTTATTGTAATTTAGAAGAAATGGTGCCTACTATAACATGTAAGGAAATTATTGGTTGCTCCACTTCCTGATATTTCTCTTCATCTTGTTCCTTTTCTCCATCTTCCATCGCATATATAGGAATTATTCTGTTATTACACGTATGTCCAGGACTATACTTTTTATCACATTAGAAACAAAGTCCTTTAGCCTCTTCTCATCTGATTCTTTGTTACTAGTGATCTTGACCATTCTTTACTCAATAATCATAGTATTGATCATAGATGCAAGTTTAGGCAGTGTTCTTAAAAAATTAACCTGACCTTAGTAAGGTCCTTTTATTGTTGTATATGCTTTCCAACCATTAATGTCATAGCTATAACTCCTCTAAACATCCACTTATGCCTCTTGGTTAAGTCATAAGCTTTATACAAGCTTCTAGGAGCCCAAATTTGATTGAGTATTCAATCTTTGACTTTAATCTTTTCAAGAACAAATTTACCAAGTGTGATTTTGGGATCACCATTTTATATGATATGAGATTAAATCATGCACAATTTTCTCTTACTATTCTTTCTTATCTAATTTCTTCAAATCCCCAATAGGATCCTAGAATATAGTTCTTCTAAATCTCTGCTCTAAGGTCGATATGTACTCTTTCTAACTAGGATCTTCCCTTATTAGTTTATTCCTTATATAGAGTTAATGCCAAGCTAGGGCCTCTCTTTCAAGATATATCATAGCAATCCCTACCTATCTAAATGAAAGAATTGATCACATTTGTAGATCTAGCCTTTCTCTTCTAATTGTAAGAACTCCCTACCTATCTAAATGAAATAATTGATCACATTTGTAGATCTAGCCCTTCTCTTCTAATTGCAAGAACTCTATCTCGGAAGACCTCGTAGTGTAAAGTATTGATAATTGTTGTACATTCCTCTATCTTTATTTTTAGGTACCGTTCTATCATTCTTATCCATTTGTTGACTCTGTTGTTCGAATTGATGAAGAAGTTGTATCATCCATTCCTTTAAAGCTTACAAGCCTGGCTCATACTTCATCTCTAGCTCTTGTATTTAACTTCTCATGTTTTCCTTAATTTATCTCAAATTGAAGGAATGTGTTCTTTCTTCCATTCTCCAAGGATTTGAACTCTATACCAAATTATTACGTTCTTTAATGTTGAAACCCTAACTTTAGGGGATTGAGAATTTTGGAAGAAGAAAAAAGGAAGAAAAGAAATAAAGAGAAGTTCTAATATTTCATTAATATCATTTTTCCTTTTTAACTTTTTTCTTACTAATTAGCTAGCTAAT
This sequence comes from Erythroxylum domingense, assembly GCA_025594535.1. NCBI lineage: Eukaryota > Viridiplantae > Streptophyta > Magnoliopsida > Malpighiales > Erythroxylaceae > Erythroxylum > Erythroxylum domingense. Next base: position 9,903 of record JANQBM010459898.1, read on the forward strand.
ACACAAAGACCATTGAAATGATTATATTTGTTATTGCCTTATCTTATCTCTTATTCGAATAATGTGGTATGTCATGCTTTAGTTTTTTGTTAATTGAACAATGTCACTTCCTCTTCCTTAAACAATATCACATCTTCTCTATTCATCATCTTTCTCCCAGCTACGTTTGTATTATATTGCAACATAATCATTCATCTACCTCCTAATAGTAAAGTTGTGATTTAAACTTGACTCAAAATTTTAATAGTATCGAGCAGCTTAATTTATTAGTATTGACAATGGGTCGAACGAACTAAAAAAGTTAAAATACAATCAAGTTTTAAATTTCTCTTTTAGATTATCACTTTTTTAAAATTCTGACAACTATATACTTAATAATAAGTATAATTGTATATAGAATATTTTGGTTCACGTTTAATTAAAATTAAATAAATTTTAAAAAGCTTTAGATTCATATTTGACTCACTAATAAAATGAGATTCATTTTTAATTTCAAATTTGAATCGCTTTTAAATTTTAAATTTAATTTATGTCTATAAATCAATATTTTTTAAATTTTCTAGTAGATTTATATAATTATTTTTACATAAATATATTTTTATAATAATATACAACAAATAATAATTATAAATTTATAAAAATAAATTAGATAAATAAGTATAAAAATTCATAATATTAACATTATCCTAACATATAACATATATGTTAACACTAATAAATTTAAATTAATTATTGAATAACAATTATAAATTAAAGTAAGGGTTAATTATCAAAAAAAACTCAAACTTTTGTCAAAATTTTAATTGTAACCTGAACTTTAAAAAATAACAATAAAATGCCCAAATTTTTAATTTTTTTCAATTCTAGTCCAAAATTTAAAAAAGTAGTAATAAAATGCTTAAACTTTATATGTTGCTCTCCCGATGCCCTTAACTCTTTGTTTTTTGTTTGTTCTTTTGACACCCCAAACTACTTTTGCATTATAGTGTATTGCACCAATAAGTTCTTCATTTTTAGTTTGTTCTCTTGATGTCCTTAATGTGAGGGCGATGGAGCTGCGTAATCTGAAAATCGAAGGGTGAGGGCGTCGAGAGAACAAACTGAAAATGAAGGGAAAAATTGAAATCAAAGTTTAAGGTCGTCGATGCTGCGTAATCTGATTTAGGTCATTTTTAAACAACGACGTCATTTTAATTACGTGATTAAACGACGTCATTTCATTAATCTTCATTTGTTATGTTAATTTTAGCTGACGTGTATTAATAGTTAAGGTTTCTGAAGCACGTAGCAAGCCACGTCTACAAACCTAACGAAAATACTAATGTCAAGCTAAAATTGAAAAAAATTGAAAGTTCGAGCATTTTTTTGCTACTTTTTGAAGTTCGAGATAGAATTGAAAAAAATTGAAAGTTTAAGCATTTTATTGGTATTTTTTAAAAGTTGAGCTATAATTAAAAATTTGATAAAAATTTGAGCTTTTTTTTTGGTAGTTAACCCTTAAAGTAATTATAAATTACTTTTAAATATTAGATTTAATTGAATTTTTTATATATAATCTAAGCTAAATTGTTAAAATTTTCAAACTTATTTAAAAAATGCAACCCATCAAATAAATCTATCTATCTATATATTTTAATTTTCTGGCTTAATCCAAATAATCAAATAGAATTTTCAATTTCATAAGTGAAGAGCATTCTAAATTTCGTTAAAAAAACTTGACAATACATGTTTTCTTAATGAACAAACATCATTTGGATATGACGATAAACTGCTATATTTTATGGTGCTTATTATTGTATTATTTTCTTTGGAGGTCTTGCTTAATTCTTTTATCATAATCCTTCATGGTTCCAAATTCATTCAGTTAAGCTTATGGCGCCAGCTGTACTTTTGTTCATAAAGCTCCAATTTTACATCAATAATCGATTAACTAAATAGTAAAGGAGGTCTTAAAGTTTGGCTTCAACACTCTCGATAGAAACCGTTATATGGTTTAACTTTGATACAGAATATACTCTCCCCTCAAAACGATTAATTATGGTCAATTAAAGTTAGTTCATTCACTAAACATGATTTTTATTGACTTAGAGAAGACTTGTGCGTCACATGGAGGTGTTTAAAACTTAAGGAAGTTCTTATGACCTACATGTCGGAATCCAATCGTGATCAAATCATGGGTGCAGCAGAAAAATTTTTTTTTATTGATTCTGAGCAGATCCCGATAATTAATTAACTTGAATAAAATAAAAATATGAATCATATGAAATCATACCTTGTTTGAGTTCCCGTTGAAAGTCCATTGAAACTTTTCTCGATTTGTCAACCACAAGCTATTCAAACGTCCAGCCTCTAATAATATCCACAGAATAATTCTCAACATTTTAAGAGGAAGAATGTAAAAGTGCTAGCTTCTTTATCTTTTCTTCCTATTAATAGAAAAATCATTAGGGTGGTTTTATAATTTTATTAAAATTAAATTCCTTAATTATAATTAAATTCATATTCTAATTATAATTAACTTAATTTTAATAAAATCAAATATCTTATATTTGATCCTTAAAGTTTCTCAAACTTTATAATTAAGTCCAACTTAATTAAATTGATTTTTCTTTCACAAATTGCTCTTTAATGTATGACCCATTAAGTTCCTAATATATTGGCAATAATTATAAATTCTAATTCTAATTCATAATTAGAATTAGATAAATTAAAACTCCTTTTAATTTATATTCAATTCTCCAATTAAACAATTTATAATCATAGATCAAGATTGACCATTAGCAACATTTCATGACCGCCTAAATATCAGGAATGTTAAAGTGATTTGACTTAACTTATCCATGCATGGTTATGATGTATAATTTAATCCTTTCGTCATCCAGTATTCCAATTGGACAGAATATGGATATAGTTTCTACTTTTTTAGTCCAATCATATTTGTTCTTGCTAATTAGTAATTAATTTATAATTGAAATTTGAAAACGCTTTTTCAAATGTCAATTCATTCTGACCAGAGAATTCCATTAATTACTACTAATCAAGAATAGTGGAATATTCTCTCTAATTACTTTAGAGTGATGAATCATTTATTGAGTTACTCAACTATCTCTATATGGTTCATATTGTATCCAAGTACTACTGACTGAATTATCCTAGGACAATTCATAAGTAGTATCAAAACACAGCAATTGCCACACGAGATACCTTTGTAATCTCAAGTCTAAAGATCAATTATACAACCATCATTATGAGAAAATCCACAGACACATAAGTAATATTCTATTTGGGATTCTCATAGTTGGGTCAGTTCAGTGACTTATTATCTAATAATCACTCACACATTAGTTTAAGTATCTCCATACTTTAATTTATGAGATCAATTACTTTCTTCACAAGAAAGAAACATAATGTGTGGTAATTTTACCGTTTCAATAATATACCGTCTTAATGAAACTGCGACTAGGAACATTTAGGAATAATACGTAAATGTAAATTGAATCTCACAATTATGATCTCATCATAATTTCAATTACACATTAATTATTTCAAGAATTTTATCTTTATTATTAAAACATCAAATGTAATTAATACATAAAGATAAAGAATGCATTTATTAATAATTGTCACTAAACTACAACCAAAACGATTGGCTGTAGGGCATAACCAACAATCTTCCACTTGCGCTAAGCCAATCATTTAAGTATCTCACACCATATCAATATATGATGATTATTCTACTGCTAGGATAGTGGCTTAATGAGAGAATTCTCCTAGATTATCTATAGTGAGCACTTGCTTAAATATTACAACTTCCATCTCAATTATCATCATAATTAAGAAATTTTGTCAAAATACATAAATGAATCTTTGATGAGACCTTAGCTCTTTTTATATGCACAACAACTATAATGTTTTACAGCACTTTACTGTCTTGAAGAATGCAAGGAACTATATCATGTTCACTAAAGAACTTATTGATCCAATTAATCATTTTCACAAAATGAAAAATGTATTATGGCTTAATTAGCAACCATTGTTACATTGGAACCTTTCTAATCCTAAATGATATTGTTCTAAGTAAATAAAACTCAATTAGGATTTGCTTCTAAAGTTATATCCTCATCTTCTTGAACTCAAATATGAACTCATACATAGAATAATGAATATCGTCAATACTTCACAAGTATTTGATATCTCAAATACTAAACATCTTTAGTACAATGTCCGTATGATTGAAGTCATAATAGTTAAGCAACTTCCAACCTATCTCTATAAATCTAATTCCCAAAATTAAGTTGTTACCTTTTCATATCTAATAAGAGTTGTTTTTGGACAATTATGTTTTCAACAATTGAAAATTAAAATTGTTATTCTCTATGAGCAATATGTCTTCATATACTTCCACTGAATAGGACAACCATACTCTTACTAACTTTCATGTAGACATGATTAATTCACAATCATCTATAAAACAAACCTTTTGAATTCGTCATGAAAGTGAATCTTTCAATATCTCGTAGCCTTTCAACTATATACTAATTGTATCAATAAAGGCACTAGTTCCAATTGGATGCACTCTTATAAGATTTGAACTTTTGAAATTTCATCTTACTTCCACTACTTATCTTGAGAACTATTATGCTATAAGTATATTTTGAAATAAACAATTTGTTCAACAGGTTTGTAAGATTATATTCAACCCTTTGGATATCTTATAACCTTTTATTATCCAATGTAGTTATAAACTTAATGGATAATATATACTTCAACTAAATATTACATCCTTAAATCATTAACTTTAACTCTTTTAAAGATTTAGCGTTTCATATCTAATATGGAATCTTGCTAATTGATTATATTGAAACTATTGAAGGTAAGTCATTGTACTAGGCATAACTATAGAAGAAATAATATTACATCATACAATATCTCATATTATATTTTTCTTCTTATATAAATCCATACTCTTATGGAATTTTGTTGTGAAGGTATTCACTAGAGAATCTCATTCTCTATAGATAACCAAAAATTAAAAACTCACCATAATGAATTCATCGAACTGCTTTAATATTCTTAATGCTTAATAAAATTTAAACAATTTGAACTTTTCAAAAATTTAAATCGTTATTTATTTAATACATATAACTATATCACATAAAGTCGTTATTATTCTAATGAAATATAAGTATCATCCTTATATGAATTGTTATTCCATCCAATACATAACATGTATAAATTTAACAATTCAATACTATAATCATCCTTTCACCAAAGATGATTTAGTTATTCTTCAACTTTACGAGTTTCACCCGTTCCATATGATTCATAATCAAAAGGATACATATATTCTTGTATATAACTTTATGATTCTTGTTATATTGATTTAACCAATATGACATAAAAGGATAGTTTCGACTATCCAAATTTGTATTCTTGCCATTTATGATAAGCATAAGTCCCCTTTGATCTAGCACATACAAACTATTTGCATAAACTTGGATCAACTACTTTAACTTGACAATCTATTTCTTATCATGCTTTGAACATTATAATAGTGTTGAATCCAAATTCAGTATTAAATACTCATAAGCATGAGCTAAAAATACATATGATCTTTATCATATCTCTTATAGGCAAGAAAAGTTATGCAATCATTTTCTTCTAATGGTAACTGGTATCATTCTACAATAAATGCCTTTAATTGTAGTCCACGCTTATGCTTTTAGAAGGCTAAATTAAGTAGAACAATTCCAATAAGTTACTATACCTTTTAGCATTACTCAGTGCAACCTCTTTCGTGTTGCTATCATGGTACCGGCATCTTATATGTTGTCTTCAAAGTTTATGAGACATTAGTCAACTCAAAATGTTAATACATTTTGTCATCTATATGATTTTGACATATCTCTAAAACTTTGTCACTGAATCCTCAACAGGGATTATAACATAATAACATAATGGAGATACAATTTTCAATCTAACTTTTGAGAACACTTCTCAAACATATCCTATGTCTAAGAACTTGGGTTAACTAACTTAGTATCAACTATACTAAATAAAGTAAATTCCACTAAGAACAAAATATAAGTATAAGAGAAACAAGTAATCAATTATATGCCATAACAACTAAATAAAATTAGGACTTTAATCATGCATTTAGTTACTCCTACTAGTTTATTCGAAATAATAGCCCTCATTACTATTCAGAAAGATTACTTTAATCTTTCTAGTAGGCTAGGATCCCATTCAAATTTAATTAATCTTCAGTTTGCTCATCAAACCAACTAAACTTAAATTAGGTAGATAACAACTTTATCAATCACTTCTTATGTGACTCCTAGATCTGTTAGGTGACAATTCTTGCCAAAACATATCATATATATTATTCCTAACCCTACCTTTAGATTTATGAGTTTGCTCATCCAAATCACACAAATTTAGTTAAGTAGAACTCAATATTATAAGACTAAACATGTTCGGGTTAAAGTGACACTGAGTTTGCTTAACAAGCCTACAATAAACAAAACTCTGGTTTATTCTTATAACAATGAAAGGTAACAATCACGTTCTCAATGTATATTTAATATTTTAATAAGGGATTTTAATTTTATTCTTCTTATCAATTATAAAATTGCATGTAAAATATCACATATATAAAACAAACAATTTAACATGCATCCAATATTTATATCAAACATATAAATAAAATTTGCAACTTGTGCACTCATAATCAAATTATACGCATAAAATATGAAACTTTGATTTTTATAATCTAAAACAATCACTATAAGAAAATAGTAAATTAGGGATGAAAAATACCAATGAAAATGACAAATATTTTATCGGTATCTAACATTACCGACGGAATAAATCGACGGCCAAAAACGTCAGAGATTTGGTCATAGCTAAACTTACCGACGGAGTGTTTCTTTACTGTCGGTAAAATTATCGACGGAATAAAAATAAACTATCGGTAATTTCAACTGAAAAGTTACCGATCGCTATAAATTTTCCATCGCTAAATTTATCGACGGTAAGTTGCTCACCCGTATGTAAATTTAGCATCGGAATGTTTCGAATAAGGTCGGTAAAGTTACCGACGGTAACGTTTTATCCGTCAGTAAATTCTGACCTATTACCGACGGAACGTATTGTCCGTCGGTATAATATATAGACAATTACCGACGAAAATTATGTATATTTCCGTCGGAAAAATTTTTTATTAAAATTTTTTAAAATATATATTTTCATTATATTTAAATTATAATCGTCGAAAAATTTGATTAATAATATATATTTAATTAGATATAAATAATTAAATAAAAATTTTGATTAATGAATAAAAATTAAATATCTTAATTAATAATAAAAATGTTACATTGTAAATAATAATATTTGTAATACAAAGTAAATGACCAATACTATACTATTGATCAGGAGTAGGTGGATCGTCTGGTAGGTGCGGTGACCTGCTGCCCTTTCCCTTCAATTCATCGATCTCCCGATGTAGCTGAGCGTATAAATCTAACGACTGTTGTTGCGCTGCTATCGTCTGTTGTTGTGCAACCATCGTCTGTTGTTACGCAACTATCGACTCTTGCAACTGACGCACCTCTTCCAATGTCTGTTGCAACTGAGTGGACCATGTCTGCATCGTGCTCTCAAGCGCCTCCATTTTGTTAGACCGCCTAGTTGATGCTGCTGTACTCAATGTGGAGGATTGCGAATAACAAGTATTCGCAAATGACCCTAGTCCGAATATCCTCCCATGACGATCCCTACCACCAACTGCTTCCAAGCAAGTGTCAGCCTCATCAATATTTTCAGATTGCTGAGACCGCCGCTCAATAGTCTGTTGTATTTGATCCTATCAAAAACTAATGTTATATATTAGTAAGTGATAATGATGAAGAATATTATTAATATTAAATCATAAATTTCACTTACATTTACTTC
>JANQBM010460209.1:0-39864 GCA_025594535.1 Erythroxylum domingense
TATTTTGAGACCATATGAGGTTAGAAAAGAGATGATGAGAAATTAAGTTATGATATAAAGTAATCAAGTGTTCTTGAGGTGTAAGCTAGTCGTATTTCAAGGATAAAGATTGAAAGGATAATTTAGAAAGATAAAAGTGTGGGTATATGTTAGATGACACATCAATTTGGAAATCACAAGGTGACAATGAGAAATCTGAGAAATTAAATGCCAAGAAGAGATGGAAAGAGCAATGATGGAGAACATACAATATATAAAGCAAAGGATTTTTGCGAACGTCAATGAGGTATAATTCGGTTGGGGAAATCATAATCTTTATTAAAACATATACAATCTGGGGTTGGAGGTCTACCTAGATTTTTGTTGATCTAATAATGTAAGGACTCACTTTGGACACCAAGACCTATCAGGATTTTAGCCAGATGAGTCGAGTTTATGGGATTCGAAATTAGATTAGATTATGGACAAGCTCAAGAATATGGAAGAGGCCCAGAAGTGATTGGAAGAGAGGTTTGAGCAAGTAACAGAAGATCATGTCTCTTTTACTCACAATCTAGACGCTCGAATGGGCTAGCTTTCCAAGGAATTTTGTGAGTAAAGTGTGGAAAACTATTTGTGCAATATGAAAGTAAATTGAAAAGAGTAATGTAAGACTAGCACACTTGGGAGTGGGAAAGAGTTAAGAGAACCAACTGATGGACCAACTAAAATCCACTTTGTAGAAGACCAAGAGAACGAGAAAAAGGATGAAGAAAAGAATGAGGACCTCCGTTTTTTCCTCCTCCACATTACCTATTAAGCATACCATTCATGAAAATTGATATGTTAAAATCCTTAAAAGAACAAGACAAAGATGAATCGATGACAGCAGAGATAAAGGTTTAAAAAAATATAGAATTCTCTATTCATGAGGTGAAAGCTAAAAAGGAGATGAGGGCGATAGAGGAAGAATACAAATAACTCAACCTCTTATAAGACAAACTATTGGATTCGATGGAAGATTCAAGGAGTTTCGTTATTCCCTATTTTTTCAACAGTTTGTTGCTAAAAAGGATATTACTAAGCTTATTAGGTTTCCTTACTTTGATAGATTACGTTAATTTATCTACAAACTACGAAGCTGATATTGGATGAGAACGATAGAAACAAGTTGCTCATAATTGATCTCAATTGAGTTTCCAAGGTTGTAAGGTCATGCTAATGACCATAAAATAACACGTTTAGTCATAGATTTAAATTATGTGTAGTTAAAATTGTTTTTAATTCCAAAAATATGTTCTTAATGATTTAGAATGGTTTAGATTGCTAACTCTCTTACTCTTTTTAAAGCAATTATAAGATATGGCAACAATCTTGGGTGTCAAGCGCATTTGGTCTCAGACACCGACATCATCACCAACTCAATCACCATGACTGGTTCTTATGCTCTAACCCTTGTCTTTTTATTTTATATTATTTTTTATTTTTTCTTATTATGTTTTATTCCCACATTATCTATTGACTTTTTTTGCATGTTCTCACATTGAGGACAATGTGTTGTCTAAGTGTGGGAAGGTGTTTTATTTTTATGTTGACTATGAATGGGTTGTGTGCTTATATGTTTTTTATTTTGAATCTAAATTTTACATATTTTTATGTTAGTTTGTTTAGGTGCATAATGTGACTTATATGAATGTGTCAATGGCTAGGATTTAACTAGATAGATTTAGCCTTAGACATAGTCTTTTAGGTTACTAAGATTTATTAGCTTGTGAAATTAGTGACGTAGGTTACTTTATCTAAATATGTAGGTTATTTAGGATACGGTGTTAGTTTATTCTCCTTAGGAAGTTGTCAAATTCACTTATAATTTTAAGCCATCGAATAAGAAGCATTGCTAGTAATTTGAGTTTTCAAAGGAATTTTTAGACCTTTTAGACCTGTAAAAATGATTTATGGTTACCCAAATTAGAAAAGCCTATAAAAGGCATTATGGTGAAACCTAAGGGAGCCTCCATTTTGCTACTTTTGAAAACCTTCAAGAAAGAAGAGAGAAGAGGAAGAAGAGGAGAGAGAGGAGTGGGCTGCTATAGCTGCCACGTTCCTAGGCCATCCTGATCCTTTCCAAGTGACATTTCCATTTCATCTTGTTATTATTTTCTTTGAATTTCTACGATGAATGTGATGATGATGATGGGTTTGGACTTGATGATGTTATAAACCCTTTAAGGATTTTGAATTGATTCAATGTTAATCTAGTTATCTTTAGTGTTGATTGATTGAATGCTGTGTTTAATTGCAGTGCTTGCATGCTTCAATCATAAACTGAGAGGATAAGCCAAATAAAAATGATTGGGTTAGATTAAAGAGAGTTAAGTGACTCAATAGACCATACAATTAATCAAATCAGTAATTTATATATAGAAAGATCTCGTGCGAGGACCTAATTTTTCGTTAGAACACTTAACAACTAATTAGGTTGTGGGTTAATCATTAGTTAAGAGATTAATTTTCAATGACTCGATTTAGCTAGGGATTATCAGTTAGGGCTTAGTGATTATAAATCAAGAGAGAGTAATCCACCTCTCGATAGTCTAAAACTGACACCATATTAACAAACAGGTGATTAGATTAACATTGATGATAGGATAAAACCCCTCCTTCATAATTGATCAATTCTTCTTAGTTAATTTTCAATTGTCAAAATTGGTGGTGCTTAATTTAATTTCTTTGCTTAATATAGAATTCTTTTTTCAATCATTTCGTATTCTTTTATTTACTTTTTTTAGTTTTTCTTTTCATTTTAATTATCCTTTAGCCCTTAGACAATATAGAATTAGATTAGTTCACCTACTCCTCAAAAGATCAATACCTCTTATACTGTGATCACAACCTATGCACTTGTGGCATTTTGAGGGTTTTATGTTAGGTTCTGATCATGCATCTCATACATAATATACATCCAATATACGTAGTATAAATAAAAAGGATCCTCAAAAACTAGATCTACTCTTGCATATAGATATAGAAAAACAAAAACATGAAATGTAAGATGTTGATATACCTTTCTGACCAACTCCTTCGTCAAGAGCAATATCTAATAACACGTCGTGACCCCAAATTAACTCAAAATTTAGGGTTTTGACTACGAACCCTTCCATATGCAATGTTGATATATACAATTTATCCTTTCACCATATATACCCCACTTGGTTCGGAGTTTGGTCAAAGTTTCAACTCCCACTAGACTGACTACATCATATCTCATCCAAATGTTATTAGATCTTTTCTTAAGGATCTCATTACTCTATGTATCATTTAAGCCTCTCTTCATGAAACATATTTGCTCTAGCCAGAGACTCTTGAGTAATGACCTCGACAAAAGGTCGTGGGTAGGGTATCATCTCTTTTTATCAGGAGTGGTGAATCCTTTATTGGCTACTCAATTACCTTCGAATACATCAAGCTATATCTAATCACCACCCTATGAGTAACCTCTGAAAGGCACCATTAAATGGAGTTAAAGCATAGGATCAATATCTAAGATATCCTTCAGCACCTTAAGTCAAAGGATACTTGCACTATTGATATGATGAGACTATCATTGACACTAGAATAGAATATCCTTATAATTGTCTCATAGTAGGTCAATCAAATGTACTACATGTTAACTCTAATCAACTCATGTCTAAAGCTTATGAGATCTACTGCTTTATCTAATCAAGGAGTATAAAATGCACTAGTCTATTCAAATTAATGATGTCCCATCTCATTAATCTTATGACTAAGGAAAGTTTAGATACTAACATAATTACATATGATAGGAATCTCATTGTCATGATCTCATAATGATTTCCTCCATCCTAAGTTTTGTATCAAGGACTTAATTAAATTAATTTAAGATCAACATCAATTCCATAAACATATGAACATTGAAATAATGAAAAATGCTTTTATTAATCATAAATGATTTGTATAATAAATGTTAAAGGTGATTGCCTTTAGAGCACTTCTCTAACAAACTCTCACTTTCAATAAAGTCAATCGCCTTTATATCTAATACCATAGGCATGTACATGTGACACAAAACTCTTTCGAAAAATAGACTTGGTTAACAGATCAACTATATTTTGATCGGTGGGAACTCTCTCTATCTTGACATCATTTCTACTAACGATCTCTCTAATCAAATGGTAGTGCCTGAGTACATGTTTGGACTTGTAATGACACCTCGATTCCTTCACCTGAATTATAACCCCATTGTTGTCACAATACAACTGCAATAGGTTAGCGATGCTCGAAACCACACTAAGTTCTATGATAAACTTCTTGATCTAAACCAATTCTTTTGCCACTTCTGAAGCTGCAATGTACTCCGTCTCTATCATCGAATCAACAGTCGTCTCTTGTTTGGAACTTTTCCAACTAAATGCACCACCATTTATTGTGAATACATATCCAGACTTGGATATGGAGTCATCCCTATCAGATTGGAAGCTGGCATCAGTATACTCGCTTACCATAAGATCACCTTCTCCATATACCAAGAATACATCATTAGTTCTTCTCAAGTATTTCAGGATATTCTTAACAGCCACCCAATGACCCTCACCATGGTCTGACTGATATCTGCTAGTAACACCTAGGGCATATGCTAGTACGTTACATAGCATACATGATTGATCCTATAGCCGAAGCATAAGGAGTTAAAATCATGTGAGTCCTCTCATCTTGTGTCTTTGGACACAAAGATTTAGAGAGTGTAATCCCTTGTACCTTATAAAGATAACCTCTCTTGGACTGCTCCATGCTAAACCTATTTAGTATCTTGTTTACGTATGTATACTGAGAAAAGCAACCTCTTAGATTTATCTTTATAGATCTTTATCCCCAAAATATAAGTTGCTTCTCTAAGGTCTTTCATAGAGAAGTTCTTAGCTAAACAAATGTTTGCTGATTGCAAAGTTAAGACATTGTTTCCTATTGTCAATATGTCATCTATATGTAGTATAAGGAACACTACTGCACTCCCACTAACCTTCTTATACACACATGGCTCATCCAAATTTTGTAAGAAACCAAATTCTTTGATTGTCTCATCAAATCAGATATTCCAACTCCTAGATGCTTGCTTCAATCTATAAATGGATTTCTAAAGCTTGCATACCTTTTCTCTATTCATGGATATGAAACCATTAGGTTATGATATATACATATCATCGGTTAGGTTTACATGAAGGAAAGCTGTCTTCACATCCATTTTCTATATCTTATAATCATAATGAGTTGTAATGGCTAGGAGCATCCTAATGAATTTAAGCATAGCTACTGGGCTAAACATTTCATCATAGTCAACATCATGTCTTTGACGATAACCTTTAGCTACAAACTTGGCTTTATGGGTAACTACATTACCCTCCATGTTAGTTTGCTTCTAGAAAACCCATTTGCACCCTATAGGTTTTATCTCTTCGAGTGGGTCAACCAAATTTCATACTTGGTTTTCACACACGGAATCCATTTCGAATTTCATAACTTGAAGCTATTTTTCATATTCTAAACTCTTTATAGCCTCTTCATAGGTAGTAGGCTCATCATCTTCTATGAGCAATACGTCGTTAAGTTCACTTATGAGAAATTTGTATCTCTCAGGAACATCACGTATCCTACCTGACCTACGAACTTCTTATGTGTCAAAAGGTTGAACTATTGTTTCATCTTTATGAAAAATAGTCTTAGGTCTAGGCAGTTGATCTGCATCAAGTTTGAGCATCTTGAACTTCCACAAGTTTAATTTTGCTCCCACTATCTTCTCTTAGAAGAAACTCTTTAAGATAACATGTTTTAAAACAAACTCCTTTTATTCCAAAACATAGTAGAACTGATATCCTATAGTTTCCATAGGATATCCTACAAATAGACACTTGTTAGATTTAGCTTCAACCTTGTCTATTTGATTCTGATTCACATAAGCAGGACAACCCCAAACTTTCATATGAGAAAGATAGGGTTTATTGTTAGTCCATATATCATATGGAGTAACATCAATTAACTTGGATGGGAATCTATTTAATACATAAACAGAAGTTTCAAGTGCATACCCCCAAAAGGAATTTGGTAAATTCGCTAAACCCATCTCATATGTCACTATGTCTAACAAGGTTCAGTTTCTCCTCTCATCCATATCATTGTTTTGTGGTGTGTAAGGTGGAGTCCACTGGGACAATATTCCATTATCCCTAACATAATCCAAAAAATATTGGCTTAAGTATTCACCACCTCATTCCGATCAAAGTGATTTAATACTTCTCCCAAGTTGTTTCTCAACTTCATTTCTGAATTCTTTGATCATTTTAAAGGCTTCATACTTGTATTTCATAAGATGCATATACCCATTTTGAGAATGATCATTGATAAAGGTAATGAACTATACGAAACCACCTTTGGCATGTATGGACATCAGACCACATACATCAATATGTATTAGGTTTAAAATTCCACTAGTTCATTCATTAACCCTTTCCTTTTAAGGGTAACTTAATCATCTTGCTTAATAAGCAAGATTCACATGTGTCATATGATTCATAATCACTAAACTACCACACTTATATAGTTTCGACATGTGTCTCTCACTTATATGGCCAAGATGACAATTCCATAAGTAAGACAATTTCACATTATCTCATGTTATTCTTTTGTTTTTATGGATAATTAGAACCAGATTAGACATATCCAATATGTATATAGCATTGCATAATGTACCCAAAGCATATAACATTCCATTCAAATAAATTAAATAACCATTGTTATTGAAATTTAAACAGAATCTAGCTTTATTAAGACTAAAAATAGACATCACATTTACTCAAAGCAGGTACATAAAACTAATTGTCCAATTCTAGTACAAGCCTAATAGAGAGTGTTAATACATATGTGCCTATAGCTAATGCAGCAACTCTTTCTCCATTGCCCACTTGCAGGTCTGACTATCCCTTGTTGAGTTATCTACTAGTCCTAAGGCCCTTCATGTTAGTACAAAGATGTGGGCCACAATCGGTATCTAATACCTATATGTTGTTATTAGAAACAGTATGAATATCAATAACATAAATACTTGAAGTAGATAGGACATCAAGTGCCTTTTTTTGCTTCAAAGACTCTAGATAGGCCTTGCAGTTTCTCTTCCAGTGGCCATCCTTACCACAGTGGAAGTAAGTTCCCTTAATGGCAGTCTTCTTTGCTTTCTTGACAACTCCCTTAGGCGATACAGGCTTCTTCTTCTTTTGGCTCTTTTCTTCAAACCAAAAGAGTCCACCAGTATCATAACCTTGTCCTTGTGGATAGATGGCTGAACTGCCTGGAGCCTATTGACCAGCTCGGGAATTATGCTGGATATATTGTTCATCTAATAATTAAGCACAAATTGTGAGTAACTATTGGTTAAACCCATCAGAATTAAGTCAATACTTAATTCATGATACAAAAGAAAACCCAAAGAGGCTAACAACTCGATGTAGCCATTCATCTTCAGTGCATACTGCATTAAAGGTGTCCCCTCAACCATCTTGGAGTGAAAGAGTAATCGCAAAGTCTCGAACCTTTTAGACCTTGTTTGCTTATTAAAGAGCTCCCTAAGATGATAGACTATAGTATGAGCATCTATAGCCTTATGCTGTTATTGTAGCTTCAATGACATAGTGGCTCGCATAATACAAATAGCCATCTCGCTATCATCGAGATGCTTCATATATGCCCTCTGATCATCATCAGAAGCATCAGTAGTAGGGGGATTAGGAAGTGGTTCTCCCAAGATAGAACCAAGCTTCTCAGACTTGAGAATTATTCTTAAGTTCCTGAGCCAGATAAGGAAGTTTGGTCCAGTCAACTTGTTAGCTTCCATCAATGATCTTAGATTCACACTAGTACTCATGGTGTTGACTCGGGTAATAGTAGCCTATCGTCAAATAGAGAAAAATTAGAATGTACTTAAATGCATGTCTGTAAGGACTTTAATAACACGCATTATAGCTCCCACTATTTTCATAAATTTGTAACCCTCAATATAAATCTAAGAGAACACATAGAGAAATTCTCCTAGTGGGTCAATATCTAATATCCTTACGTATGAACTTGAGTTTTCCCAACAAGCCACCTTAGTTCAACCGATAAGTATCGATCATACCAATTGCATCTCTAATGCCAATATCGAATCCAGTGCTATCAACTGTTGATGTGTACATACTAATTGGGCTATCAACTCTTGACACGTGTACATCTACTGTACACTACCCAACTTCGCCTCTGTCCACGTTGATCTTGGGTTTGCCCAATAAACCAACACTTCTAGTTAAACTCGACCCATTAATCTAGAAATCCTATTTCCATGGTTTTAACATATTTGTGTAGAGTAGGCTTGGGTTTGCCCAACAACCCTAACTAAGAAAGGACTCTGGTTCTTGACACATTAAAGGAAGGTGTTAGTTTTAATATTCTAAGTGAGGTGTTTGACTAAGGTATCATCTAACATAAATGGTTTTATACATATAACTTATATAAATATGTATATATATATTGATTGGGTAGTCCATATCATACCATGTAGTATAGTAACTAAATGTGTATATATATATATATATATATACACACACAATCCAATTAGGCCTAAGCCCATAACCATCCGTCATGCAAGCCCACACATTCTCCTAACCCTGCATTCTTTAATACATATATGTGAGCACATCATTTTAGTTATGACATCTTATGGATCCTAATATGGAAACCCAATCCACACACTTAGATTTACTATCTTCCTTTTACTAGCTTGGCTAAAATTACTAATGCATATTGTTTCGATTGGAATTAATATTAATTTAATTAACATGAATTCCCATTTCTCAAAATTAATTGATAACTAATTTACCTTAAAATAATTATTTGATGTCTAAAATTAAACAACTTCAATTTTGACATATATGCTAATTCTTATTAGAAAATTTATTACTATACTAAAATTATTTCAAAATTAATTTCTATAAATTTCCAAAATATTCAGAACATCAAGTCATCATTCCAAGCATCTCTAGGTTGTTTTATGACGATCAAAATAATTTAGGAATCACCCAAAAATTATCATGATCATTGAAACACCAGTAAGACACCAAAAACGACAAGTATGACTTCTAAAATTTTTTGAAAGTCAAATTTCCAGAAAATTCATTTATACATGCCTCAAACATCAAATTAACACATTTTTATCACATAAAATATTTTTAAGGTTCTGGAACCGAAATATAAACATATAAAAACATCAAACAAAATTATTAAAACAATTTTAATAATTTTACAAAAATTACATAGGCATTAAAACATACCAAATATATTCACATAAATTTTCATGAATCAAATTCCATGAAAATCATATGTAATCTGATTAGTTTAGCTAATAGACATCACATACCCAACAAAAAGACAAATTTCATACTTGTTCTTGTAAAGTCAAAATTAAATATTTTATTCACATTAAAAATATTTTCAATCACACTGAATCATTTATACGCAGTTTATGAATAGATTGGTGAAAGAAAATCATGAAAATCATTTTTTGATAATTAATTTTGAACAAAGCATTATACGACCTTAAGTTCTCACAACCATGAAAACAGTTTTCACATGTCATGTATTCTACATCTAACAAGGCACAAGATGCCACTGTTAGGTTAAGATCATGCATCTCATACATAATATATATCAAATATATGTAGAGGAAATAAATCAAAACCTCAAAAGTCAGATCTACAAAAGCATATAGATATAGAAAACAAAAAAATGAAATCTAAGATGTTTACATACCATTCTGATGACCTCCTTTGTTCTTTAATCTTCTCCACATTGGGATGTCGTAAACCATAACGATCAATGCATACCATCTCTAATGAAAGTACACACAAAGATAGAAGGATGAAACCTCACTAGGAGATGGCTATAATTCTTTCTTTGTGCTAGCAAAGACAAGAACTCTTATGAGACTTAGAGAGAAAAAGTGTATGTGTAAGAAAAAGAACCTTTCTTTTTCATTTGTGTCTTACATAAGATGGATAAAAATCATCTCAATTTTCTGCACCATTTAGACTTCCATAACCCCTATCACTAATAGAAAGTTATGGGAAGTGAATAGTCATGAATAACATGCATTAATGGAAGTTATAGGAAGTTAATGACCATGAATAGCATACATTAATGGGAGCCAACAATACTTGTTTCTAATCCATTCCATGCAATGCTTTCTACCACGATTACATCGTGATACAATCCCGAAACATGCTCTCATATCTTGAATCACCATTCAAGACCATTTTACTTATCCTTCGGGTCTCCTATATGTATGAGCCCATTAGGTTCCCAATTATGTTGGTCACTTGAATTAACACTTAATTCAAGTAAGTCAAGAACAGTATCTTACATTATTAACCGGAAAGTCAATGGTTTGACTATGAACCCTTCCATACGTAATGTTGCCATAAAATTTATCCTTTCACCATCTATATCACTTGGTTCATATTATGGTCAAGGTGACAACTCCCACAAGACTGACTACGTCATATCTAGTCTAATGTTATTAGATCTTGTCTTGAGGATCTCATTACTCTATGCATCATTGAAGACTCTCTTCATGACACATATCTGCTTTGGCTAGAGACTCCTGCGTAATGACCCTAACAAGAGGTTGTGGGTATCATCTCCTTCTATCAGGAGTGGTAAATCCTTTATTGGTTACTCAATTACTTCCGAATACCTCAAGTTATGACCAATCGTCACCCTCTAAGAGACCTTTGAAAGGAACCATTGAATGAAATCAAAACATAGGATCAGTATCTCAGATATCCTTAAGCATCCCAAGTCAAAGGATACCTATACCATTGCTATGATGAGACTATCATTGAAACTATAATATAATATCTATATAATTGTCTCATAGTAGGTCAATCCAATGTACTTACTACCCTTAGTAAACATCCACATGTTAACTCTAAATAACTCATATCTACAGCTTATGAGATCTACTGCTTGATCTAATCAAAGAGTATAACATGCACTAGTCTATCAAGATTAATTATATCCCATCCCATTAATCCTATGAATAAGGATATTTTAGATACTAACATAATTACACATGATAGGAATTTCATTATCATGATCTCATAATGATTTCCTCCATGCTATGTTTTATATTAAGGAATTAATTAAATCAATTTAAGATCAACATCAAATCCATAAACGAATGAACATCGAAATAATGAAAAATGTCTTTGTTAATCATAAAATGATTTGCACAATAAATGCTAAAGGTGATTGTCTTTAGAGCACTTCTCTAACATTTTAAATAGATTAAAACTTGCTCAACAGCTTCCAATCAAGATTTAAAATTTTCATTGCCCAATTTGCTCGATTCTCTAGTTCCATAGGTAAATGATAAGGTTTACCATATACGAGTCTAAAGGGAGTCATTCTGATCAACATTTTAAAAATGGTTTAATAAGCCCATAAGGCATCATCTAGCTTTAATGCCCAATCCTTCCTTAAACTATTCACTGTCTTTTCTAAAATTCATTGTAGTTCCTAATTTATTACTTCCACTTGTTCGCTTGTCTGTGCGTGATAAGGAGTGGCAAATTGATGGTGGACTATATAACTTTTAAAAAGGGTATCAAAATATCTATTACAAATATATGTTCCCCCATCACTTGGTATCGTCCTTGGACGTCCGAATCAGTTGAATAATAGTTTAATAAACTTTTACAAAACCTTCCCATCATTTTTTGGAGATGCCACAACTTTAGCCCAGTAGGATAAATAGTCCACTCCTACTAGAATGTATATGTTCCCCATGGAGGATGAGAAAGGTCCCACGAAATCGTAGCCCCGCACATCAAAAACCTTGACTTGCAAGATGTTAGATGAGGGCATCTCATCTCTTTTCAAGATGTTGCCCATCTTTTAAGGTCTATTGTATTGCACCATGAATTCCTAAGCATCTTTAAACAAATATAGCTGAAAGAATCCACATTTAAATACTTAAGTGGTCATCTTGTTTGTGCCCTAATGTCAAACATACGGAGCTTCACAACACTAAGTCAATATGTTCAACCTCTCCTCCTCTGGAAAAAACCATCTTATTAGTCCATTAGTACATGGACAATGTAAAATCGATTTATCCCACAGATATCAACTGCACTCATGCAAGAATCGCTTTTTCTATTGATACGACATATCAAAAAGGATCTTACCAATGGAGACAAAATTTGCTATATTAACAAACTATATTGTCACCATACTGTTGAGTAGCATTAGAGTTTCATTAAGGAATTTTTCATTATTGTCATCACTTTTCTTGAATTCCCCTCCCTCCAGATGTGACAAATGGTCTACAACCATAATCTCTGATCCCTTCTTATCTCTCAACTTAATGTCAAAGTCTTGTAAAAGTAGCACTCATCAAATGAGTCTTTGCTTCGCTTTCATCTTGGCAAGGAGATATTTTAACACAGCGTGATCAGTAAATATGATCACCTTATAACCCAAGAGGTCTGACCAAAACTTGTTCCATGCATACACCACTATAAGTAACTGCTTTTCTATAGTGGTGTAGTTAAGTTGGGGTCTCGTAAATGTCTTACTTGCATAAGAAACTGCATGCAACTGTTTTTCCTTTATTTAACCCAATACGTAACCTGCAATTTGGTCACTTACATTGTACATGACCTCAAATGGGAGAGTCCATACAAGTGATGTTAAAATTGGGGCTAATGTCAATGCCTTTTTTAATTGATTAGCACAAATAAACAATAATCATCAAAATGGAAAGACACTTCTTTAACTATGTCAAAGGTCTTTCGATTTGCAAAGAATCCTTAATAAAAGGATGGAAGAACTCAACATGACCTAGGAATGCTCACACGACCTTGACATTGGCAGAAGGTGGGAGCTCCTCAATGACCTCTATTTTCGCTCTATCCACTTCAATTCCTTGGTGCAAAATTTTGTGCCCTAGCACTATTGCCTTATGCACCATAAATGGCACCTCTCGCAATACCAAATATGATTCTTCACATCTTTAGAGTTCTCTATCAAAATTAGGTAGGCACTGCTCAAAAAATTCTTTAAAGACTAAAAAATCATCCATAAAACCTTCCATTTTGTCCTCAATCACATCTGTAAAGATAGACATCATACACCTATGAAATGTAGTTGGGGCATTGCATGACCTGAAAGGCATTTGTCTATATGCAAATGTATCATAAGGACATGTAAAAGTGGTCTTTTCTTGGTCTTTAGGATAGATGAATATCTAATTGTACCTCAAATAACCATCTAGGAAGTAATAAAATAAGTGACCAGCCACTCTCTTGATAATTTGATCTACAAATGGGAGAGAACAGTGATCCTTTCTAGTCACTTTGTTAATTTTTCGATAATCTATATAAACTCTCCGTCCCGTGAATGTTCTTGCTAAAATCATCTCCTCACTTTCACTCTCTAGAATGGTCATTCTGTCCTTCTTCGACACATATTATACTGAGATGACCTATTCACTATCAAATATAAGATATATGATATCCACATCTAAAAAAATTACTACCTCCTTTTTGACCAGTTCCTTTTTGTTGGTTCAACCTACATTGATGTTCCCTCACCACTTTGCTTCCTTCTTCAAAGTTTATCCTTTGGCTTATACCTTAAATTTTGGATATTTGCTATCCCATGGCATTCATCTGCTTGCTAACTGAAGAAGATATATCAGAGATATTTAGGTAAAGTTTTAAGCTCTGAAGTTAGTGGATTCTCTATGAAGGGTGGTATAAATGCTTCAGTTCTTACTAGTATTTCTTGATGACTCTGAAAACCTAACTTCTCCATCTCAATATCTTCTTCAATCTTAGCTTCGTTCACCTTCTCAACTTCACTGTCTATTTCAACTTCTATCTTTTTTAGTTCTTCAATGAAGCTCTTCTCTTGCTCTTACATTCTATTGTCCATAACATCAATCTTCATGTAAGAGCTACTTTCAGATATTTTAGGGAATTGTTCATATTGAACTCCACTTGATCTATACCAATCTAAAATGTCAATTTTCCTTCATAAGCACCGATCAATGATTTTTCTTGTGTTTATGAAAGGTTGTTCAAGAATTAATGGATAGTTCTTATCCTCTCCGAAATTGAGAAAAACGAACTCCACAGGGATAATGAACTTATCCATTTGCATTACCACCTCTTCCACCACTCCAAACAGTTTCTTAATTGATTGATCAACTAACTAAATTAGCATTGAAGTTGGCTTAACCTCACTGAGCCCCAATTTTTGGAATATCTATAGCAGTATAAGATTGATGCTTGTTCTTAAATCACATAAACACTTGATGAACTCAAATTCAATAACCACACAGGGCATTGTGAGACTCCCTGGATCTTTTAACTTGGTAGGCATATGGCTAGAGAATATGGCACTATAGCTGCTAGTTGCCAATTAACACTACTATTTGGTTTTCTTCCTAAATACACTTCTTCATTAATATTTCCTTCAAAAATTTTATACACTTAGACATTTGTTCTAATTCCTCAAAGAAAGAAAGAATTATTTGCAAAGTCTTCAATATCTTTATGAACTTTGCAAATTATGCATCTAATTTGTTCTTATGTAATCATCGGGGGTATGGAATTTTAGGTGGATATGGTGGAGGAGCAACATACGGAGGGTATTTTATCATGTCCATGTCTTTCTTCTTTTCCTTGTCCTTCTATATAAAATGGGGTGCAATTTTTGGCTCTGTGGATTGTCAGAGTTCCTTCCCATTTGGCAATTTAATTGCTTGTAGTTGCTACTATGGGTCTAATTCATTTTTGCTTAGGAAGCTTCCCATACGTCATGTAGACAATGCAATCGCCAGTTGCTCACTTAAAATTCTAAATTATGGATAGAAGATACATGATTTTTGGTTACTTATTTGAATCTTCCTTCTAACATCTTGTATGTGTCAACTATGTTTTTAAGTTTGTCTAAGATTTTTTCTAACTTAGTGTTTGTGGAGTTTGATTTCTCTTATTGAAATCTTGGTGGCACTTGAGGTTGGAATTGACCTCTTGCATTATTTGAGCAAGAAAATTTTGGATGGTTCTTCCATCCAGAATTATAGGTGTTAGAGTATGGATTGTTCCGCCTTCTTTGACCAAATTAGGTTCCTATATAATTTAGTCCGTTTCATTTGTTTACACTAAGAAGCAGTCGATGGTATCATAATTATCTTGTTTATATAATTTGCATCGTTGCTCAATTGCTTTAACGACAGCCAAAGAAGATATTTTCATATTGTTAAGTTGTATGGTTAAGCTGTCAATTTAGGCTTGCATTTTTGTTATCAAGTTAACAGCAATGGCTTCCATATGCTTTTGGAAGGTTGTTTGTTATTTATTTCTATCAAGCGCCCACAGATAACTGCTACTCACCATCTCTTTTAACAACTCCTTTACTTCCTCAATTGTCTTTCTCATTGGAGATCATCCAGATGCTGCATCTATGGTGCTTCATGTGGGTGGTTTTACTCTATTGTAAAAGGATTACAAAAGAAATGTTTTAGGTAGGTTATGGTGAGGGAACCTCCTTGGAAAATGCTTATACAATTCCTATGCTTTGTAAAGTGACTCCCCATCATTTTATTGAAAATTTGTGATTTCCTTTATCAATTTCAATGTCTTTGTGAGAGGGAAGTATTTACCTAGAAACACATACCCCAATTGATCCCAAATGGTAATGTTTGCAGGGGTTAAGGAGTGATACCATGCTTTTGCTGTATCCCTTAGTGTGAAGGGAAACATCATCATCCTAATAGCATCTTCTGACATCCTACGATATCAGAATATTGCATATCTCTTAAAAGTTCATTAAGTTGAGCATTAGGATCCTCATTCGTTAATCCGTAAAATTGCATGTTAGTTTGTAGCGTCTTTAGCAATGCTTGTTCAATCTAAAAGGACACTGCTTGCACTGGTGGTCAAGTTATGCCTTGGTTTATGACGCTAAAACCTAGTCTCATGAAATTTATCAACCTCCACTACTTGTTCCTCGATTTACTCCTTGATTGAGTTCTTAACGAAACTTTTCTGTCATTGTTTCTTCGATTTCTTCTTCTTTACATTTTCTATTTTATCTTACCCTTTCCAATTAGGTGATATCAAGTGCTAATGTTTCAATAATCTTGTCTGAACTTCGAGTGATTTTTGTGTTTATCCAATCGCAAGGACACAAGAGAGGAGAAAATTCCTTTGACTGTAGAAATCCAACCAATCCTAACTAGTTCCCCAACAATGTTGTCAGAAACTTATTGAGCAAGTTTTACTTCTATAAAAGCCTCAATAATCTGCAAATGCATGGGTTGTAAAGCAAAATAATTAAGGTGTCAATCCCTCAAAGAATTAGTGATCTAATTGAATCTTAACGTTATCTAATGTTATAATGAGTTTGATAAAAATGAAAATAAAAACTAAAATAGCAAATTGAACAATTTATTATAATTTGATTAAAAATGAAAATTTGAAATTAAAACAAGGAAATCAAAATAGAGCATAATCACTTAACAATCAATAGATCACACAAGACAAGATTAACTAAGTATGAGACAGGGGATTCATTCTATCGTAAATCGCTACCTTAGTTACTTATAAGTTAATTGGTCTCGATCCTAGAATTTGAAAAGGTAGATTATTCTCTCTGGGCACCTAATACCCTAAATCATAATCTCTATCTAAATCCAAATTCTTGAATTCGTAATATATCTATTAACAAAACAATTCACTTTTTAATTAGTTCTTAAGCACTCTAATACACAATCAGTTCCTCACACCAGATATCTCTTTGTATAATTACCAATTTGATTATTTATGTGATCTATTAGGATGTTAATTCTCATTATCTAACCTAAGCATGCTACCATTAGTTTACTTTCTCAATTTGTTACCGAAGTATGAAAAAACGATAAATAATCACAGTACCCAAACACATGAACACTAAAAGCATTCAACTTACAATTTACTGGACCCCATTTCTGGAGCCTAACTATCCAGAATATCAAAAGTCATGATCGTATTATCCTATAAGGATATTTCAAATGAACTCTCATTAGCCATATTTGGTTCGTCTTTATTCTTATTACATCCCAAAAGTTTACAATTATACAGATCAAGATATGCTTAAAAGCCAAAGTAGAATCATAACTAAGTCAAGCTCCTCCAATCGATTCCCTTACTTTCATTCCATTAATCTTTTTCAAAGCCACACCAAAGGTGACCATTTCGCTTTGGAGTGATAGAAAAAAATGGGTTAGGAATCTATTGGTTCAATAATCACTTCATTTGGAGGTCGGACAATGAAGTAATTGCCAAACGAGTCAACCACGATTATGTTCTCAATTATATTGTACTTATCTTTGGACAATTGGCATAACTACTACTAGATATATTCAATTGTGGTTGTTTTAGGATGGTCTCGAAACGGACTCTAAAATCTACAACTTTCGTGAAGAGCTTGAAGAAAAATTTTGTCATCTAGAGGGTCAAAAATGCTTTGTCTGACACTTCGTCTGGTACCTATGCTTCGTCTAAAGGCCATATCTTTTGCGTCAGAGGTTCAAAAATTCCAAACTTTATATCATTGGAAAGCTAAGAAGAAGATATACAACTTTCATGAAGACTTGAAGAAAATTTTTGTCATCTAGAGGGTCAAAACTGCTTCGTCTAAAGGCCATAACTTTTGTGTCTGAGATCCAAAAATTCCAAAACTTTATATCGTTGGAGAGCTAAGAAAAAGATATACAACTTTCGTGAAGACCTTAAAGAAAAATGTTATCATCTAAAGGGTCAAAACTGCTTCATCTAGTACCTATGCTTCGTATAAAGGCCATATCTTTTGCGTCTGAGGTCCAAAAATTCTAAACTTTATATCTTTGGAAAGCTATGAAAAAGATCTACAACTTTCATGCGAACCTTGAAGAAAAATTTTATCATCTAGAGGCTCAAAATTGCTTCGTCTAACGCTTCATCTGATGCTTCGTCTGATACCTATGCTTCGTCTGGTATCTGTGCTTCGTCTGGTGCTTCTTATGAAGGCCATATCTATTGCGTATGAAGTCCAAAAATTCCAAACTTTATATCTTTGAAAAACTAAGAAAAATATATACAAAGCTTTAATGGGCTTTTCAAGCCACAATACGTCATAGTCGAAAAATACACAATTTACAGAAAGTAGAATTGCTCAAAATGCAACTAAAGCCTTGTTTTACAAAACTAACTTAAAATACAAAATAAGCATAAACCAGATTAATGCCCTTATGCTCAATCACTCGATCTCTTGCTCATCGCCTGAAGATGGGACGGAATGGAGGAGTGAGCTTAAAGCTCGTGGGTAACAATTTTATAACTGGTAACAAGCAAAACCATTGAAAAATTCACAATGCATCATAAAATACATACTTCCACATTCTTAATTTATTAAACACTTTATAAACAACCCAAATCATTCATTCAATAAACTTATCAACACATAAGCACATCAAAATGGTTTGGGAGGTCCATAAACAGAACGAGCTAACACATTCCCATGAAATAATCTTGTCTAGTCGTGAACAGAACAAACTAACACAGTCCCACATAGTAGTTTTGTGTAGTCGTAAACATGAGAGAGTCCCTGAAGGAGCTCCATGCCACTTGTTGGTAAGCGGGAGAAGCCTTTATTCAAAGTGCACTTGACATATAGAATGGAACAGACCAAGCCCACATAACATGTATTTCATAACTTGCAAACATGTTATCCAAAATGGCACTTTTTTCGGAAAGTGATTTCATAGACATAGTAAAAAAAATACCATTTTTGCATTCTTTTCATAAATCGTCAACACAATATTGACATACCAAACACATAGCACTTTCTCAAAGCATTCAAAGAGCACCAAATGCACATTTATAATAAAATTGAAAAACATTTACTTTCTTGATTTTGAAGAAACATTAATGGCTTATTATTCAATTATGAAAATGTAGCCCACCTTGAATTTATTGCTTAATAATTGCTCAAAGATGCCTCTCTTCTAGCTCCTCTTGCCTCTCCTCTTGATTTCCTTCAATATTGGCAAAAATCCCATTTTAATACGAATCCAAATTGAAAACTCAAATAGAACATTCACTAAAATTGATTCTAGAATACTTAAACCCATGCATTTTCTAAGATTAATGAACTAAAATCCCTCAAAAAATCTCAAGGGTTAAAAATTGGGCTTACCTTGAAGCTTCACCAAAGAAAGATATGTTTGGCTCAAATTGAAGCTCCTCTCTTTCTCTTTCTTTTTCACTTCTTGAACAAATTCAAAATCACTTTTTAAAACTAAGAAAATTGGAAACCTAGTTTAGCTTTTTCTACTTTTCTTCTTCTCCCACACACTCTCTTCCCTCATCTCTCTCATTTTGTTTTTCACTTCATTCTCTCCTTTAATTCATGTTTTTCTCCACCTTAAGAGCAAGACTACACTTTCTTCTTCCCCTTTTACCCTTAAGGAGTTCTATAAGTCATCTTTGCCCTTGCTTTTATGCTTCATGATCTCTAAACTTAAGTGACATGCCAAAAATGCCCTCAATTCATTCTTAACGCATTAATTTCATTTATGAGGTCATGATAGAATTATTATTGGAGTTTAATTATTTATGTCAATGTTAGTAGGATTTTATTTCACTAGTTAGAGTTAGTGAAATAAAATCCTACTAACATTTAGTGAAATAAAATCCTACTAACATTGATATAAATAATTAAACTCCAATAATAATTTTATCATGACCTCATAATTTATTTAAATCATACTTAATAACTCCATTCATTCTAAGGAAAAAATTCAAATTCCATAAAATATCACAGTTAACAAAAATATTTCAGGGGCCAACATTTCTCCCCCTCTTCAAAGAATTTCATCCTCAAAATTCTTACTTGAGTCATCAAGGAGGTGTGGATATTTCTCCTTCATGGATTCTAAGGGCTCCCATGTGGCCTCTTCCATATAATGGTTTCTCCATAAAAATTTGACTAGCTTAACTGTCTTGTTCCTGAGAACCTTGTCCTTAGTATCCAAAATCTCTAGTGGAGTCTCTTTATAAGTCAGATCATCTCTCAACTGGACCTCAGTGGTCTGAATGATGTGAGAGGGATCCGATCTATACCTCCACAATATGGAAACATAAAAGACATAATGTATCTGTGATAATTCCGGTGTCAATACCAACGTATAGGCTAGCGGTTCAATTCTTTCAAGAATCTCATAAGGACTCACATTTCTTGGACTCAACTTACCCTTCTTGCTAAACCTCATGACTCCTTTCCAAGGACATGTATTAAGGAAAACTTTCTCACCCACTTCATACTCCATTTCCTTCTGATGTGCATCAGTATAGCTTTTCATTCCATCTTGTGCTGCTTTAAGCCTCTACTTAATTAAATTGACCTTATCAACTGTCATTTGGAGTAACTCTGGTCCCACTAATCTCCTTTCTCCTTCTTCATCTCAGCATATAGGAGTTCTACATCTCCTCCCATATAGTGCTTCATAAGGAACCATCTGAATGCTTGAATGGTATGAATTATTGTAAGCAAATTCAATCAATGGAAAATGCTCATCTTAAGCTCCTTTGAAATCCATCACACAAGCCTGTAGCATCCCCTAAGGGGTCTATATTGTCCTATTAGATTGATCATCTATTTAGGGGTGAAAAGCGGTGTTAAAATTTAGCTTGGTTCCTAGAACCTCCTGTAAGCTTCCCAAAAATCTCAAAGTAAATCGAGGATCTCGATTAGAAACTATAGAATCTGGAATCCCATGCAGTCTTACTATTTCATCAATATACTTCTTTGCTAGTACACGCAGAGAATCAGTCTTTTTAATTGCCAAAAAATGGGTTGACTTTGTCAAACGATCAACAACAACCCATATAGCATCATGCTTTTTACTGGTCTTGGGCAAACCCACCAGAAAATCCATAGTCACCCTTTGCCATTTCCATTCAGGAATGGACAATGGCCTTAACTTGCCTGAAGGTGCCTGGTGTTTAACCTTGACTTATTGACACACTAGACACTTACTTGCATATTCTGCTACACCCCTCTTCATGTCCATCCACCATAAATGCTCTTTTAAATATTTATACATTCTGGTGCTACCTGGGTGCATAGCATAAGGCGCATTATGTGCCTCGTCGAGTATCTCATCCTTTGGAATACAAAGTTAGTTGCTTACAGCCATAAGTCCATCATCCCTCACTACCACTTCAGATTTCTTACCATTATGAATTTCTTCTCAGAGTTTGTTCAATTATGCATCACGTGTTTACAATTCCTTAACTTTCTCCCTGAGTATCGATCTCACTCTGAAATTTGCCATAATGCAATCAGGCTCCTCCTGTGTCAAACTTATCTTCAGCTTGGCGATCTCTGTCAATAATGGCAAATAAACTGTCTGAACATAGGCTATGGAGGATTTCCTATTCAAGGCATTCGCCACCACATTCACCTTCCTTAGTGGTATTCAATCAATAGGTCATAATCTTTAAACAACTCTAACTACCTTCTCTGTCTCAAATTTAAATCTTGTTGGCTCAGTAAGTACTTGAGACTTTTATAATCTGTAAAAATCCTAATTTGAATCCCATAAAAATAATGTCTCCAAATCTTTAGGGCAAAAATTATTGCTGCCAATTCTGGATCATAGGTCAGATAATTCAATTCATATAGCTTCAATTGCCGCTTGGCATAAGCTATTATTTTGTCTCCCTAAATCAACACACAACCAAAGCCCTTCTTTGAAGTATCACTGTAAACTGTATAACCCTCATCTCCCATAGCCAAAGTCAGAACTTAAGTACTTGTCAATCTGTGCTTAAGCTCCTTAAAGCTTTTCTGACATTCATCGCTCTAGATAAACTTTTGATTTTTCCCTAATAACTTGGTCATTGGAGCAACTATCATAGAAAACCCTTCCATAGACCTCCTATAATACCCTGCTAGATCCAAAAATCTCCTAATTTTTGCAACTGTCTTTGGTGCATGCCACTTCACTACTTCTTCAATTTTCCTCAGATCAATATGTACTCCATCCTTCGAGATCACATTTCCAAAAAAGATCACCTCGTGAAGCCAAAATTCACATTTGCTGAATTTGGCATAAAATTATATCTCCCTCAGTGTTTACAACACTATCCAGAGATGTTTTTCATGTTCCTCTTCATTTTTGGAATAAACCAGAATGTCATCGATAAACACTATGACAAACTGATCCAGATACTCCTTGACGACCCTATTTATAAGATCCATAAATGCAACCAGAGCAATAGTCAATCCAAATGGCATGACTAGGAACTCATAATGCCAATAACAGGTCCTAAAATCTGTCTTGTTTACATCAGACTCTCTGATTATGAGCTGATGATAACCTGTCCTAAAATCAATTTTGGAGAAGACCTTTGCTCCTTAAAACTAGGCAAACAGGTCATCAATAGGTGGCAAAGGATACTTATTCTTAATGGTCACCTTGTTGAGTCTCCGATAATCAATACACATATGCCATGTCCCATCCTTCTTCTTAACAAATAGAACAGACGCTCCTTATGGTGATGAACTGGGCCTTATATAGCCCTTCTCTAACAGCTCTTCCAACTTTGAGTTCATACTTCAGAAAACAATGTCAAATCATGTAAATCAACACAAAACAATGCATAAGGTTCATTTAAAAACAGTGCATGCTCATTTCATATTTAAGAAAAAACTACTCATTCAAAGCCTCGGATATTCCTAAACCTAGTCCCCATCCTGGACCTAAACCTAGTCGCTCTGATACCAAAAGATGTTAAACCTCGTTTCTAGAGCTCAACTATCCGGAATATCAAAAAATATGAACGTATTGTCCTATAAGGTTATTTCCATGAACTCTCATTAGCCATCTTCGATTCATCTTCATTCTTATTATATCCCAAAAGTTTCCTATTATACAGATCAAGATATGCTTAAAAGCCAAAGTAGGCTCATAACTAAGTCATGCCCCTCCAATCGATTCCCTCACTTTCTTTCCATTAATCCTTTTAAAATCCATACCAAAGGCTATCAATTTTTTTGGAGAGATAGAAAAAATGGGTTAGGAATCTATTGGTTCAATAATCACTTCATTTGGAGGTCGGACGATAAAGTTATTGCCAAAAGAGTCAATCACGATTATGTTCTCAATTGTATTGTAACTATCTTGGGACAATTAGCAAAACTACCACTAGATATATCAAATTTTGGTCATTTTAAGATGGTTTTGAAAGGGATTATGAAATCTACAACTTTTGTGCAGACCTTGAAGAAAAATTTTGTCATCTAGAGGGTCAAAATTGCTTCGTCTGATGCTTTATCTAGTAATTATGCTTCATCTAAAGGCCATATCTTTTGCATCTAAGGTTCAAAATTTCTTTATATTGTTGGAAAGCTAAGAAAAAGATATACAACTTTTATGAAGACATTGAAGAAAAATTTTGTCATCTAAAGGGTCAAAATTGCTTCGTGTGATGCTTTGTCTGGTACCTATGCTTTGTCTAAAGGCCATATCTTTTTTGTATGAGGTCCAAAAAATCCAAAATTTATATTTTTTGAAAGCTAAGAGAAATTTATACAACTTTCGTGAAGACTTTAGGGAAAAAATTTGTCATCTAGAGGGTCAAAATTGCTTATCTGACGCTTCATCCGACGCTTTGTCTGGTACCTATGCTTCTTCTAAAGGCCATATCTTTTACGTCTGAGGTCCAAAAATTACGAACTTTATATCGTCCGAAAGCTAAGAAAAATATCTAAAACTTTTTTGAAATCTTTGAAGAAATATTTTGTAATATAGAGGGTCAAAATCGCTTCATCTGATGCTTCATCTAACATTTCGTCTAAAACGTATACTTCTTCTGATACCTATGCTTCGTGTAGTGCTTCGTCTGAAGGCCATATCTATTGCATATGAAGTCAAAATATTCCAAAATTTATATATTTGGAATGCTAAGAAAAATATCTTCAACTTTTTTGAAGAGAACTTTGTCTAATTTAGCCTAGATCACTATAGATGTGCCCTAAAAGTCAAAACACAAAATTTTACCCTTATGAATGCTTGAAAATGTAGTCTACAAACTTTGGAAGTGATGAGCACAAAAACAATCGCATTTCATTATCATCAAAAGATAAGAGTTCTACAAAGATTTAATGGGCATTTCAAGCCATACTACATCGTAGTCCGAAAATACACAATGTATACAAAGTAGAATTGCTCAAAATGCAACTAAGGCCTCGTTTTACAAAAACTTTTCTTCCTCATCGCCTAAAGATGGGATGGAATGGAGGGGTGAGTTTAAAGCTCCTGGGTAACAATTTTATAACTGGTAACAAGCAAAATCATTGAAAAATTCATAATACATCATGAAACACATATTTCCACATTCTTAATTTATCAAACACTTTATAGGAAACCCAAATCATGCATTCAATAAACTTATCAACACATAAGCACATCAAAATGGATTGGGAGATCCATAAATAGAACGAGCTAACACATTCCCATAAAATTGTCCTGTGTAGTTGTGAATAGAACGAACTAACACAATCCTACATAGTGGTTTTATGTAGTCATAAACATGAGGGAGTGAGCTCCAAGCCACTTGCAGGCAAGCGGGAGAAGCCTTTAGTCAAAGTGCACTTGACATAAAAAATGGACCAGACCAAACCCATATAACATGTATTTCATAATTTGTAAACTTGTTGCCCAAAATGGCACTTTTTCCAAAAAGTGATTTCATAGACATAGTAAAAAATTTCATTTTTGCATTCTTTTCATAAATCGTCAGCACAATATTCACATACCAAACACATAGCACTTTCTCAAAGCATTCAAAGAGCAATAAATGCACATTTGTAAGACAATTGAAAAACATTTACTTTCTTGATTTTGAAGAAACATTAATGGCTTATTATTTAATTATAAAAATATAACCCACCTTGAATTCCTTATTTAAGAATTGCTCAAAGATGTCTCTCTTCTAACTCCTCTTGCCTCTCCTCTTGATTTCCTTCAATATTGGAAAAACGCCTAATTCAATATGAATCCAAATTGAGAACTCAAAAAGCATATTCACAAAAAATTGATTCTAGAATACTTAAACCCATGCATTTTCTAAGCTTCATGAGCCAAAATCCTTCTAAAAATCCAAAGGGTTAAAAATTGGGCTTACCTTGATTCTTCACCAAACAAAGGTATGTTTAGCTCAAATAGAAGTTCTTCTCTTCCTCTTTCTTTTTATCTTCTTGAACAACTTCAAAATCACTCTTTAAAACTAAGAAAATTAGAAACCTAGTTGAGCTTTCTCTTCTTTTCTTCTTCTCCCACGACACTCTCTTCCTTCTTTCTCATTTTCGTTTTTCACTTCATTCTCTCCTTCCATTTACATTTTTCTCCACCTTAAGAACAAGACTACACTTTCTTCTTCCCCTTTTACCATTAATGAGTGCTAAAAGTCATCTTTGCCCTTGCTTTTATGCTTCATGATCTCTAAACTTAAGTGACATTCCAAAAATGCCCTCAATTCATTCTTAATGCATTAATTTCACTAACTATTGAAATAAAATCTCACTAACATTGACATAAATAATTAAATTCCAATAATAATTCTATCATGGCCTTATAATTTATTTAAATCATGCTTAACAACTCCATTCATTCTAAGATAAATATTCAAATTCATAGAATATCACACCTAACAAAAATATTTCGGGGGCTATCATAATTGATTCTATAATCAATACCAAATGAGTTTAGAACATCCATAAACATGTATTTATCATCATCATATTAATCTTATACATCAAATAAAATAGAGACAAAGAAGAATTAAGAAAATTAAATTAGAAAGATGGCTGGAGTAGCTGATGGCTCTTCCTTATCTTCTCTCCTCGTGTCTCTTCCTTGGCTTCTTTCTTTAATTGGTAAGATGAAGGCTTAGCTTATTATGGTCATCATATTTCCTTTTATATTTCTCTTGCCTTTTAGGATAAAACCTAGGTTTTTCTTAGGCTAAAAAGTCTAAATGATCATCTAAAAATAAAATTGAAGTTGATCCCCATGTTTGTTTAGCACTTGTGACGATCGTGATAGGTATATCATGATCGTGACCCTTGAAAATAATCCTCTATTATGATAATGACAATAATGTCACGATCGTGGTCTTTGAACATAGCTTCTATCATAATTGTGGCCCATTCATTTATGATGTTGATCCTTGGCTGGATAACTTCTATCACGTTTGTGACAGGAATGACATGATCGTGGCCTGACTCTTCTAAATTTTCTCCAACTTCACTTAATCTTGTTCATCTGATTTCAAATACAAACAAACATATAAAAATAATTCATGTGCAAAAATTTGAAGTCCAATAATATGCTATTAACCACATAATACTAAAAAACATAAACATATAATCACATTACACAATCCTAAACATGAGCAATTCTTCTAGTCAAAGCTTAAAAACACAATAAAACACTTATTAAAACATTATATAAATTACAGTTAGCACGGATGGACAAAAGTATAAGTGTGAGGTCTATGATCGGGTGTTTGATGTGTGTAAGTTTTAACAATACCATTGATAATCCACAAGCACACAGTTCGTTAGTGTAGTACCTAAGGTGTCATTCCTATGAGGAGGGATAACCTAACCCTAAATTCTAAGGCCATAATAATTTGCAGAAATTCAAAATGTAACTAAACTAAAATGAGAATTCAACTCAATCAATCAAATTAAATGAGAAATCAATCATGAAAATATTAATAATTCAGCAATTGCGACTGCTCGCTTAAGGTTACACGCGTTAAGTTTTATTATTTATAACCTTGGTAATTACCGCAAGTGCATGCATAGTACCTAAGGTGTCGATCCAACGAGGAAGGGAACTAGTCCTAAAATCTAATGGCAACTAAGTTCTCAATACCTAATTAAAGAACTACTGTATAAATTAAAATTAATCAAAAATTAAATATGAGAAATTAAAACACCAAAAGAATGAACAAAATAGCTAGCTCACACAAATAATCTAAAACACAACCTAGAAATAACCAAGTGAGAGAAAGGGGGATTTAATTCGAAATTAAAGGAAATCCACCAATAATGTAATTTTTGATTTAATAGGCCTAGACGGTCCTATGGTGAATTATTCTCTCTCGAGTTATAATTCTTAACCCTAATTGATAAACCCTAATTCAAAATATGGGTATTACGATCTCTCAATCTGCTAGTGGTTCAAAACCTAAATTAGTTCTGAATTTTTATATTAACCTAGTAGGAATCTATGTTCAATCTCTCATTACATGATTCTATCGGTTTGATTCAACTCTCTACCTATCGATTTACCTAACTCTTGTTAGCCTAAATTAATGATTTTCACCCAGCTCACCCTCTTAGTTTGTTGCGAAGTTATGAAGAATCAAAATTGAATCATAACTAAATCGAAATAAACACCATCAAATAAATTTTATTAATCTTAAGAATCAAAAAACCCGAAGGTGTGTTTAGACAAAAGATCAACACTCAACAATAGCAATTCCAATCAATATTCAATCTCATACATCAATGAAATCGCAATAAAAAATAGAAAATACTATTAGAAATGATCTCGAAGGTTATGATTGCGGGAAACTGCCTATTCTGGGAAGTTCTTCGCATTAAATTTATCTCTATGCCTCTTTTCCTTCCTCTCCTTCCTTAATCACTTAATCTCTCTTTAGGTCTCTCTCAGATTTTTACAGAATCTCCCTTTATTGTACAGCTCTCTTGGTTCTATAAAAAACTATTGATGGCTGCTAGGTATGGTTCTTTTTATTCTGTAGCAGCTCTAAGTCAAACTTTGGGTTAAAATGGTCCAAAAAATCACCTAAAAATCAAGTTTTCATGTCAGTCCAATGCAGGGCATGATCGTGGCTTTGACTACCATAATCATGGTTGGAAATTTATCCTTTCTATCACGATTGTGGCTTGGCTTGACGCTCTCTGTCACAATTGTGGTCCCTGTGCACGATCGTGGCCTAGCTGCTACTAGATCTTGCTCTTCTGTCACGATCGTGGATAATGTACAAGATCATGGCCTATGTATTTTAGCTCGAAACTCTTTAAATCTTCACTTTTTTCCCTGTTTACCCTACAACACTAGCACACACATCAAGGTACCTCAAAAATATGCAAATTAAGATCAAAGATTCATACTAACCCATAAAAACAATTAAACACATAAACTAACACAATTGAAACCTAAATACACACTAAACACTCAAACTAACACTAATTACTTAATAAATCTAGCCCTAAAACACAATGCAAATCACATCTATCAACATCCCCACACTTAAACGTTTGTTTGTCCTCAAGCTAACAAAACAACAACACTTAACAAAACAAACACACCATGCAATAATGTGACAATGGCTCTAATCTTCATAAGCTAAATTTAATCTTGGACATACCCATTTGAATTATGTCAAATCATTAACATGCAAAATAAGCATCTAGGGGCTTTGAACTAAATATACAACTAACTCAAGACCAAGTGTTAACCTATTTACCCATTTCAATTGTGCACATATTATTAATTTTTCAGTTCCTTAGACTAGGTAACTATTCCTAGGTATAGTTCCATGAAACTTCGAGCCTATTACAAGTACAATAGGTTTTTATTTAAGCACACAATTTTATTTTTATTTATTTATTATTATTATTATTTAGCCTGGGACTTAGCCTTTTACTTGGAGGCAAACATTTGTGATGAATGTCGATCTGGTTACTTGACTAAGTCATTTATTAATAGCTTGGTTGAAACATCATTATAGACTTTTTATGCGAAGGCACACATTTGTGATGCATTTCGATTCGGTTACTCAGTTACATCGTGTTTTCAATTGGCTACTAGCTCTATTCATAATCCAAAGGCCAGCAGAATAGTGATTATTGAACACTAATTAAACACTTTTTTGTTGCCTATTTTATTGCTTTAAACTATTCATTTCCATGAAAAAGACTAGTTAAGCTACTTAGCTAAAAGGCCTCAAATTATGAATGAATGTGATAATCTATAAGGTGCTAAATTTACACTAAGTCCTAATTAGGCTGAATATTTATCCAAAGGCCCCCTAATTCACTAATTTCACAGGCTAATGATTGTTCACAACCTAATATACTATATCTAAAATGAAAAAAAAATTCACTCAATCTAAGCCATTGACATATTCACATACTTCACACCATGCATCCTAATACTATTATACAGTAGGCAAAATTCACATACAAAAGAAAAACACAGAATCGCTCCCCACACTTAAACAACACATTGTCCTCAATGTGAGAAGGAAACACACACGATACATGCGTAAATGAAATGTGAAATCATAATTAAAATAAGAAAGAACAAATAAAATTAACGATAAAAATAAAAATAAAAATAAAAGCAACACAAAAATAAACAACACAAAAAGAATAATATTGAAAAAATTTTAGGTTAGATTTGAATCCTAAGGAGATGGAGGTGATGATGGTGCTAGTGTTGAGACCAAATTAGCTTGATCTCGAGAGTGTTTCCCTATCTTGTAAATGATTCAAGAGAGCAAAACAATTGGCACTCCAAACCGTTCCAAATCATTCAAGACTTATTTAAGAATTTAAAACAAACCTAACTACACAACAATTTAAATCTACTACTAAACATGCTAATTTATGGTCATTAGCTTGATCTTCATCCTTTAAAACTAAGCCATGATCAATTATGAGCAGCTTGCTTCCACCCTTCTCATTTAACATCAATTTTGTAGCTTATTAGTAAGCTACAAATTGCAAAAAGATCAGAAAGACAATATTGATAAAATTATGAAAACCAATAAAGCTCAGTAATGTCCTTTTTTTTAGCGAACTATCAACAAAATAGAGAATAACAAAACTCCTTGGATTCCAAATTTGCTCGGTAAGAGGGTGAGTTGTTCTCTGCTTGGTTCTTCCTCATTTACCCTCATCTCCTCTTCTTCTTTAACATTTTGAACAGATACTTCCATAACTTCTTCAAATTGGGTGTTCGTTGTCATCTGTTCTTCGTCCTTACATTCTTCAAAAGATTAAAACACATCAATTATCCTGAATGAGCTACAAACCTTCGTATTCTTAATTATATCATTCATGTTGAATGTCGCTTCATCATCATCAATCTAAAGTGTAGGGTTATCTGCATGGACATCTATACTAGATTTTTCGATGTTCAAATATGGTGTACTAAGATCTGACAGATAGTATGAGGGGTTTCAATCCTTTCCTTCATCCTTTTTCTTGAGTTCTCAGTCTTCTATAAGATCAGGATTAGCTTAATTTCTTGCTGGTTCTTCTAACTCTACTCCATTCTTATTTGTGATAGCTTTATATTGCTATAGTTGTTGAAATTCCATTTTTCTCAAAGAGTCTTCCACAGTTCTGTTACAAAACTCACGGGAAAGCTATCTTACTTGAATCTCTAAGTTATGAATAGAAGCGGCATGATTTTCTGTCACTTGATCAATTTACTCTTCTAGTCTCTTCTTCCCTTCTTCCATATTTGTGAGCTTATCCAAGATCTTATCCAATTTAGAATCATATGAGCTAGATTTGTCATATTGAAATTCAAATAGATCTTAGTGTTCTATGTCAGTAATTGCATTGTTAGGCCAATAAAATTTTGGGTGGTTCTGCCACCCCGAAGTGTACATAGTCTAATAAGGGGTGTTATTTCTCCAACCATATTATGACTCATTATAATTCTCAAAATTTCCTTGCTCCCTATAGTCCATCATTTTTCAGCATTCAACTCTTTAAATATCACATTCTAAAATGTCTCGATGTGACTTTACTTTATGCCCCAAATTTTTTAATAAAAACAAAAGTTAGTGGAAATGGCTATGAATAAAGAACTAAATTTCCTTCCCTGGCAACGGTGCCAAAAACTTGTTCGCTCAAGGTTACATATGCTAAGTTTTACTATTTATAACCTAGGTAATTACTGCAAGCGCATGGGTCGTTCGCGTAGTACCTAACGTGTCGACCCCACGAGGAAGGGAACTAGTCCTAAAATCTAATAATATCTAAATTCGTAATACCTAATTAAGCAACTACTGCAGAAATTAAAATTAATCAAGAATCAAATATAAGAAAATAAAGCCCCATAAGAATGAACAAAATAGCCAGCTCACACAAATAATCTGAAACCCAACCTAGAAATAACCAAGTAAGAGAAAGGGGGATTCAATTCAAAACTAAAGGAAATATACCAATTATGTAATTCTCGATTTAACAGGCCTAGACCGTCCTAGGGTGAATTACTCTCTCTTAAGTTATAATTCTTAACCCTAACTGATAAACCCTAATTCAAATTATGGGAATTACGATCTCTTAATCTGCAATTGGTCCAAAACCTAAATTAGTTCTGAATTTATATATTAACCTACTGGGAATCTATGTTCGATCTCTTAGTACACGGCTCTACCCGTTTGATTCAACTCTTTACCTATCGATTTACCTAACACTCGTTACCTAAATCGATGATTTTCATCTAGCTCACCCTCTCAGTTTGTTGCCAAGTTATGAAGAAACGAAATTGAATCGCAATTAAATCGAAATAAACACCATCAAATAAATTTTATTAATCTCAAGAATAAAAAAACCCGAAGGTGAGTTTAGATAAAAATCAACACTCAACAACAACAATTCCAATCAATATTCAATCTCATACACTAATGAAATCGAAATATAAAATATAAAATACCATCAGAGGTCGTGACTACGGGAAACCGCCTGTTCCGGGAAGTATTTCGCATTAAACGTATCTCTATACCTCTTTTCCTTCATCTCCTTCCTTAATCGCTTGATCTCTCTCTAAGCCTCCCTTGGATTTTTGTAGAATCTCACTTTTTACATAGCTCTCTCGACTCCCTAAAGAACTATTGGTGGCCGCTAGGTATTGTTTTCTTCATTTTGTAGCAGTTCTAGGTCAAACTCGAGGTCAAAGCATTCCAAAAAATCACCCAAAATTTGAGTTTTCGTGTCAGTCTAATGCAGGGCAGGATCGTGGCTCCAACTGCCATGATCGTGGCTAGCACTTGAATCTTTCTATCACAATCATGGCTTGAAGTGCACGATCGTGGCCTGGCTGCTGCTGGCTCTTCCTCTTCTGTTATGATCATGGCCAATATGCACGATCGTGGCCTATGTCTTTTAGCCCAAAACTCTTTAAACCTTCTCATTCTTCCCTGTTTACCCTGCAACACTAACACACACCTCAAGATACCAAAAATATATACACATTAAGCTCAAAGATTCATACTAACCCATAAAAACGATTAAAGACATAAACTAACACAATTGAAACCTAAATACCCACTAAACACTCAAACCATCACTAATTACTTAACAAATCACCCTAAAACACAATGCAAATCACAACTATCAGCAACACACACCCAAGAATCAACCTAATAGAATTACCAATTGAGAGAAGGGAATTTTACCTATCTTTAATGCTAACCTAATTGATTATGAATTACTAGATTATTAGTTCTAGATGATCTTAGGGTTCATTACTCTCTCTCGAGTTATAACTATTAGCCTAAATTACAAAACCTAATTAGATTATAAAAATTACAATCTCTCAATTAACAATCTATCCAAAACCCTAATTATATCTGATGTTGTTCTTCAAACTATTGGGAACCTATGCAAGATCCCTCTTTGCATAATTACTGATTTGATTTAATTCTTGTTTTATTAAATCATCTAACTCTTGTTAGCCCAATTTAATTATTTTTCATTCGATTCACCCTCTTAGTTTATTGCCAAGGTATGCGATCATAACATTTAATCACAATAAGTCCAATAAGCATAAAAGTAATTAGATTTCATTAAATCAAGAATAAAACTTTGAAGGTGAGTTTAGAACATCCTCAACATTTAGATCCTATCATCAACTATTCAATCCAATTCTATATAATGATAAACTGAAAATAAATAAGAAATGGAATAAAAATGGAGGATAGGAGGCAACGAAGTTGGGAAACCTCCTAATTTGAGAAGTATGTCTAATCGACTTCTTCTCCTCTATTTTCTTCCTTCTTCTCTTCCTCAATCTCTCGATAAAATCCCTCTAGTGTTTCTCAAAAGTGATTAATGAAAAAGCTTTTCCTACCTCTTTTTATTGGTTTTTAAATATCCTTTGTGTTTTGAGCAGCCCTAGGGTTTTTTCAGGGTCCAAAAGATTCGAAAAATCCCTCAAAACTTGGCATTTTTAAGTTTTTGCACATCTGCTCAACGAAGGCCATGGATCCATGCATCATATATATGGCAAGGCCACGGAAGTGATAGAATCAAAATTTGAACCCCACAATATCCCTAAAAAATCCAAAATGTATATGTATGTATAAACAGTGTGTGTAAGGTGGTTAGAGCACCAAACTAGATGAGTTCAAGTAGATCTCTAGTGAGAGTTAGATTAATACCAAGTTTTACGCAATTAATCTCATGCAACAATTACTTAAAATTGCATGAAAAAATCTCAAAATTACTTCTCTTAATTTCCAGAACTCTTATAGACCCTTAACCTCTCTATTGAGTGTGTGTTATGGCTAAAAAATCATGTGTACATAAGTGAAGAACTCACCACTTATGTACCACCTGTCATTGAGTCAGTCACAATCGTGGCTTGCTTAAATGACAACCATGCACACATTTTTTTTATCCAATCTTTTATCTATGTGGCCTTTTGGTTCCCAGTAAGTTTTCCATTTGAATTAACTCTTAATCTGAGCAAATCATGAAGTGTTTCATGATGTCAATTTACTAGAAGTGCATTAACACTCAAACTTTTCGATATTTAATTATCTAACTTACAACCCTTTCTATAGTCAATTACCATGCAATTTGTCCCTTCACTATCCTATAAACCACTTGGTTCAGAGTATGGGCTATGTGTGAACTCCCACTAGACTGACTATGTCAGATCTAGTCCAAGTGATGTTAGTTCTTGTCTAGGGGATCTCATTACTCTATGTCATTGAAGCCTCTCTTTATGACACATAATTGCTTTGGCCAAAGACTCACTAGTAATGACACTGACAACAGGTCATAGGTATCATCTCCTTCTATTAGGAGTAGTGAATCCTTTATTGGCTACCTAATTATCTTCGAATACCAATAGCTATACCCAATCACCACCCTATGAGCAACCTCATCTTGAGACAACAAGTAATGGTGTCAAAGCATAAGATCAATATCTAAGATATACTTGAGTACCTCAAGTATAAGGATATTTGGACCATTGCTATAATAATATTATTATTGACATTTGATAGATCATCTATATGATAATCTCTTAGTAGGTTATACAATGTACATGCTGCTATTAGAAAGCATCCACATGTTTATATCAAGGACTTTATCAATTCGATTTAAGATAGACATCAATTCATAAATAAATGAACATCAAATTAATGAAAAATGTCTTTCACTTTATTAATCAAAATAAAGTTTGTACAAAAGTGCTAAAGGTGATTACCTTTAGATCACTACTTTAATAATCTCCCACTTGCACCAAAGCCTATCACCTTTGTATCTAATACCATAGGCGAATACACTAGAATCAAATCTCATTTAAGGAAGTGACTTAGTCAAAGTATCAGTGATGTTTTGATCTGTGGGCACTCTCTCTATCTTCACATCACCTTTAGCGGTGATCTCCCTGAACAGGTGATATCTCTTGAGTACATGCTTAAACCTCTTATGAGAACTTCGTTCCTTGGCTTGAGAAATAATCCCATTGTTGTCACAATACAATAGTATCGGGTTTACAATACTCAGAACCACTCGAAGTTCTATAACAAACTTCTTGATCTAAACAACTTCTTTTACCACTTATGCAGTCGCAATGTACTCTGAGTCGATCGTTGAATTTACAGTCATCTCTTGTTTGGAACTCTTCCAACTGACTGCTCCACCATTTAGCGTGAAAATGTAATCTGACTAAGATTTGGAGTCATCATGGTTAAATTGAAAACTGGCATCAGCATGCTCACTCATTTTGAGATCTCCATCTCTATATGCTAAAAATATATCCTTTTTCCTTCTCAAGTACTTTAGAATATTCTTGACAGCCACCTAGTGACACTCTGTAACGTCGTACTTTTTGAGCGCTTTTTGCGTTGCTCTGTATTCGGAGATACTACTCTAAATTAGCATACACATGGTTGAATATAAGTTTAAAGATGTATTTGAATCCCTTTGGTACGTATGCCAATGATAGAAAATGTTATATGTCCTTAGATGAATTTAGAGTTCATCAGTATGCGAAATCTTGGAGATTTCTGACATGTAAGCTTCTAAGTGTGGAAAATTAAGTCCATTAGATGGATATGACCATGGTGGTTGAATTAAATGTGTTCTAACGCCTTAGAACTGGTTAGACACGATTTATAGACTTATTGGACACTTACAAAGCTTAATGGAATAGTTGATGTACATAACGACCTAATTGTAATTTTTCAATTCTTGGAGGACCAATTTGTAATTTTATAAAGTTAAGGGGTTTAATTATAATTTTCAAAAGTTCGAGGACCAAAATGAAAATAAAAGTTTTGGTTATTCTTAAATTTTGGGCTTAATTGCAAATTTAGGAAAAGTTTGAAGGATATTATGGTAATTTCATATAACCTACAGGTAAAAGGGTAATTTCACCATATTTTGGTCAAAGAATACTCAAAATTCTAGACTTTTTATATGTGTGGCCGTGAACTTCATTTTAGACGTAAAAACATCTTGTTTTAATTAGAAGAAAGGAGAAGAAAGGAGAAGAGAGGAGGAGAAAAAGAAGATTTTGTACATCACCAAAATTCACCCTTCTTTTTTATTTTTCTACTCAAACCAAGGTGTTCTAAGTTAATTTGGGGTCAAGGAACTCAAATATATCATTAGATTTGAGAAATTCTAAAAGGATTTAAAGATATCACCAAAGGAAAGTATAGGTAAAATTTGTCTCATCTCTCTCTACATTAGGATTTTGAGTTTGGTGTTAAGATATCTTACCCTCCACGCTTGAATATGCATGAATCATGGTTTAGGTGAATGAAATGTGTCATAGAGAGGGGTTCTTTAAGTTAAAACTGAAAATGCCCTCTTTGGTGAAAGTTTGTGAATTTTTCAATACCTTTTGGAATTGATGATTTAAATGAATTCTATGATGGAAATTATACATGTATAATGTGAATTGATGATAAAGAATGAAGAAGATGTATATTGATTAAGGTTGGGTTGAAATGGTGGAAAAGAAGTCGATTAATGTAAATGAGTTGTGTAATTGATAAATTTAGCTTAAAGGAAAGGAA
This sequence comes from Erythroxylum domingense, assembly GCA_025594535.1. Taxonomy (NCBI): domain Eukaryota; kingdom Viridiplantae; phylum Streptophyta; class Magnoliopsida; order Malpighiales; family Erythroxylaceae; genus Erythroxylum; species Erythroxylum domingense. The sequence continues at coordinate 36,492 of JANQBM010460209.1, forward strand.
TTGGTTTGAATGGAGTGATGGAAGGTGTCATTGATTGGAAGTGTTACTATATGACATGATAGGTAAAGTAAATCACACGTTAATATAGAATTCACGTACAATATACGAGATACACAAGAAGGGGGGTTGAATTGTGTATTCTTTTCGTGAATACAAAAACTTTAATATATATTGTTAAGAAATTTTTCAACTGTTAAAAGAATACCACAAAAGTTATATAAACATAGTTACGTAGTTAAATCGCAAATAACTTCTATATACTTGTCTGAAAATAAAATAGAATAAGTGAAAGGTTAGAAGATACACGCTGCAATTTTTATACTGGTTCACCCTAAACCATGGGCTACATCCAGTTCTCAGAGTTCGTCTGAGATTTCATTATACTTTGACAATTTTACAAGTACTCTTTCTTCCCTTCCAGAGCCTCTTCAGTTCTTTTACACAAAGTATTCTTTCTGCTATCTTAGCCTCTCCAGGCTCTTAGCCTTCTCTTTTTCTCACTAGAAAGATATTGTGAGCTTTTTGTTATAGTAGAGTTTGCTCTCTAGTATCGCACTTTTGAATACAAAATTTTTCTTTGTAAGTAAACACTTGAAAGCTAAAAAGATTGTTCAATCTTCGACTACGACTAGTATATATAGCCTAAGTTTCCAATTCATGTAGAACCCGTTATTCAGTTAAGTTCTGTAACTAACTCTAACTAACTAACTGTCCGACGTACTAGCGTATCTTCATCTTTGTATCGTTTGTGTTTTCCTGTTCTTCTGTATTTTTCACTTCTTCTGCGATTTCCACTTCTTCTGTGTTTTCCTGCACACTTAACACACTTATCAAAATAGTTCATTTATTTTTAATGTTATTATTATTTGATTGTCACCAAAATTAATAATTGTGAAGTCCTCTTAACTTAACAATCTCCCCCTTGTTGATGATAACAAACAATCATTATTTTAGAAAGATAAAACTGAATGAACGAATATTATTCAGATAATGAATAAAAAGACAACAAACAATATACACATGAATATATAAAATAAACATATGAAAAAAATGTAGTCATTTGTAGTTGTTACTGTCTTCGTTTCTTGTCTCTATTCTCGTTATATGCTATCTTCTTTCTACTTCTGCTCTTCTCTTCTTTCTTCTGCTCCTGCTCTTCTCCCCTATTTGTTATTAATCAAAAGTTTTATCGAAGATGCTTCATGATGTTAGAAAACATGCATTGCATATCAATTCGGATCAACTTGAGGTCTTCTTCAATTAAAACTCGTAGATAGGCTACTTCCTCATGTAGATCACCCACTGAGTCACTCAGATCATCAACCTCAGTATGAATTTCTTCAATCTCCTTGACTAAGGCTTCCTGACTCCACTACTGGGAGTGACTAACTTCTTCCATAGCAATAGTAGGAACTTGTTGAGGTGTACGTGATGGATAAAAGTTTGTCGGAACAAGTATTTCTGAAGGTAAGAAACTAATTCAATGATTTTGATAACAGGAGGTTTGAAAGATCATTTTCCTTTAGGGAGATCAAGGTCATTAGGTCTAGGTAGTTTCGGAATTGGTTTTCCAAGAAGGTGAAGGACTTCTTTAATTGAAGATATAATACTCAAAGGTCTAAAGTGTATGATTAGATGCACAAGCGTCTCTAAGTTGAAACTAATACCTTCAACCCTGATAGTTCTGTACTGTCCTTTGTCACTCTTCCAACTACCTGAAAAGTTACATCTGTGGTGAAACGTCCATAATAACTTCCTGATGGTTTTGAAATGTGATATGAAACATAAATTTCTCTTGATTGATCTACATTGCATGCCTCATCTATGTTTCTCACATCTGCTTGTATCTGATCTTCTATAAGATTATCTGTACTTCCTTCAGGGTACATCTTCTACTTCCCTTTGTCTTCATTGCGTACAATGTTTGAAACTCTCGAATGTATATCTGGTACAATCTTGATTAATGTTATATTTATGACTGGGTAAGTAGTATATCGATCCTAAGACATCTTTAATGTATATGGTTCTGACTTTTCATCTCTCAGAATACCATATAATCTTCTTTCTTTATGATTTAGAAGATGCATTGATCTATTATTGATTGGTATTGGTTCAACTTGTACCTTGACTAACCTTTTCACAGGTTCTGTTATAATAATCGAACATTTGCTTCTAACAAGTACCATTTCTTCAATCACCTTCATTCTCAAATCCTCTTTTCTGATAGGTTGAGAAGGAATATAAGATACTAATCTATGTTCAACTAAATTTTCCTTTTATTGAATGCCAGTTGAAGTAATCTTTTTCTGACAGATCTTTAGCTTCTTACTTTCTTCTACCAGTCTAGAAGGAGGTTGTGGTTGACGTTTCTTCCTTTCAAACACCAACTTCCTCTTAAGTTCTGTTTCTTTAGTCGACTTTGTCGGCTGTTCTTGCAAAATTGAGAACAAAGATTTAGTAGCCTGTGGTGCTTTCTCTATCTTTGCAGAATCTTCACGAAGAGTCAATCCTTTCCCTCTCTTCTGTTCTTGTTGATGCAAAGTTAATAACCTTGGTGATCTTCTTGATTTTTTGAATTTCTCGGAATTAAGTGTCTCCCCCTTTCTTTTCAACGACACTTGCTTTTCAGATAGTTTCACCTGGCCTTCTTCTCTTTTTGAAATCGTCTTAGACTTAATTGATACCTTTGATAATTTATTCTTCTTTTCTTCTATAGACATTCTTCCTATGGATTGAAGTTTCTTCTTCCTTATGGGTGTAACATTTTCACTTAAGTTGTGTTTGATAATACGCTCCCCTTCAATCCTTGCTTTCGCCATAGAAGTTGTATCCTCCTTTTCTTGAGACTTCAAACCCATTCTACAGATATTTCACGCCTTAATGATGCTTTTTATATTCATATTCATTCTATTTCCTCTGTCAAGAAGAATTCCATAATCTCTAAAAATTCTTATTAGCAATAGACCATATGGTAAGGCATTAGAATCTCTCTTCATCTTCATCATATACTTTAAAATCAAGTGTGGAAGATTTATAGACTGATGATTGAGTACATGGAACAGACATTGTTCATCTATCGTCGTCACAATGTTCTTCGAATCTGTTCTTAGTAGAATACAATGAAAAAGTAGCGCATGTAGAACCCTAGCCTTCAGAACAAGAGTTGACGCCTTCTTATCCTTTGGGTCACTACTTCCATAGAGTTGTCGATTGATATGTGCTTTCTCTACACTGCTTTTAATCATCCATCTTGTGTTATGAGACACCTCTGCTCCAATATATAGACATCCACTAACCTTCTCAATTAACTCTAGTGTCACAATAACCGACAATCTATCCACCGTTGATACTAAAGTATCATCTACTACTTTTG
>JANQBM010460735.1:0-17847 GCA_025594535.1 Erythroxylum domingense
ATCCCCAAAAATTATAATTAAAGCCTAATCACAATAAAAATAATAAAATAAATCCTTAAACAAATCGGGGTCCAACATAAAATTATGATATTGAAACTTGATCATTCATGAAACATGAATTAAAGGGGTGCATGTACTACATATTAATTTGATATATGGGGAGCTTACTCAATGTTATATTCCAAAATATCAGTAAATATTTTGTCATTATAAAAAATAAAGAGGTTATTGCCAATTAAAGTCCAAAGACATGATTTTGATGAAAACAAAACATAATAATATTAATGACATTACTTTTTAGTGATATTAGTAAGCTATTACAATATAATTAAGCAATAGATGAAAGATGAAGTTTAATAGAAGAGCAAAGTATGAAAAGTGTGCATAGGAGAAAATTGATTAGCTAAAGCAATCAAATGATAAAGAACATTAGTAAAGTAGAGCATATATACAATTTATGATAGTTTCAAGGGAATTCAAGTGAAGAATTAAGAATAAGAAGGAATTGAACACATTAATATGTAATAAATTATTATAATTTTTGTAAAATTATTTTGATTATCTCGATGAATTAGTGGTTAATCATTATATGATTATTATCTAAAAGACATGTTTTTTATATACTTTGTCATAATTAAGTGGAAATTTGGTTTGCGTTTAAATAAAACCTTTTTAATCCATCAAATTACTTTTAAAAACTTTTAAAATAGTTTTAGATGAAAATTTTTTTAAAGACATATTTTTATTTTTGAAAGAGCATAAAAATTTTGAAAAGCTTATTTTAGGGGGTCTAATCAACTTATGTTAGAGTTTTGAGGTGATTTTGTATTTTATAGTTCAATTAATATTATTAAAACTACAACAAAAATAACAATACCTATACCAAGTGAGAGTCTTGTTCAAATACGAGATTTAGGAAGGTTTAGTAGTATGCAGCCTTACCACTACCTAGTAAAGAGGCTATTTTCGATCGGCCCATATATAATACAAAACAATGATAATAAAAATTAAATAAATATGTATAAATAAAAATATAAGAGTATGTAATGCAATACATAATGCAATACACTTAGAACACGGTAAAGATTAACAATAAAAGATAAAATATGTAAATAAGTACACAAACCAGAAAAAAGACAAGTACAAGAATAAATCAAACTAGCCATTTTAAGAAAATAATTAGACTAAGTAAGAAACTACTTAGGTTAAATAACTACAAGGGAAGTACAATGTAATAAAAATATTAGGGCTAACTATAAAATAAAAGACTTGAAGGAAAATGTTTAAAAGAATTAGGAGAATGAGAAAGACCTCTTTATGTGAGATCCTTTATTCATATCCTAGTACCTAAAAGATTTTATTGCGGCCATGTTCTCAGTAAGTTCTAGCATAGCCATATTATTCTTGATCATTCCCCCCTTCCCCCTTAAAATTCTTTTTAGACCTTTTTTTTCCTCTTATTATCTCTAAGTACTATTTTCTCGCATCTTCTTGATGGAGCATCAAGGTGTCTCCTTTTAACATGTTTAAACCACCTAGGCATTGTCTCTCTTAATTTGTCATTAATGACGGCCACCCTTAATTTGTCTCTTACAAATACATTCTTGACCTTTTCTCATTTAGTAAAGTTACACATCCATCAAAGCATCCTCATCTCTGCCACCATTGCCTTATGACTATGCATTTATTTGATGGGCCAACACTCCTTCCTTATATAGTTAACCTAATTACTAAACAATAGAATTTACCTTTGAGCTTGAGTGGTATCTTCTTGTCACATAAAACTCATGATGCACTTCTTTTGGACTATATCTTCATTGATCTCTCTATTTCATTAGAAGATAAATCAATATTATTATAACTAATCATCATAATCAATGACTTTAAAATCAAACTAGATCATCCAGTTAGTGTTCATACTATTGAAAGGACACATCCCAGAGTTCTCTTTCTTAAAACCCGAGTGGAGCCCTCCTGGAAACCCCATGGTAGCCCTCCAATTGATATCTAACTCAATCGAAGGGTTCCCATAAAGCCAAGCCGTTCAACTGTTAAAAACCTTTAGATTCTAAAAGTTAAAAGTATGCAAAATAGTGGGAAATTTTTTTTCAAATCATTTTATTGAAAATTTTGACAACAAAATGACTTCTTTTCTAAAATTCCCAACTTTCAAAAACCTACATAATGATAGTTGTAGGTTGCATGATTTTTTAGTAGGCATTTTAGCATGTTTTTAGTGATCAATTAGTTAATTCATGCATGTTTAGGGTTAGAATTGTGTTAGTTGGTTAGATTTTTTTGTTTTGAATGTTTTTTGGGTTAGAGAACGTTACTTTAATATTATATGTATTTTAGATGCCTTGATGTGTTTGTTAATTTTTCAGATTAAATATCAAAGAATGGAGAGAATTCAGAGGAAACCCAGAGTAAGGCTAGGGCCACAATCATGACAGAAGTCTGGTGGTCTGCCACGATCATAGCTCCATCTACCACAATTGTGATAGAGAGCAAAAAATTGAGTGCCACAATTATGGCACTATGGGCCACTATCATGGCTTATGCGTCAACAGACATAAATTGGCTTTTAAAACGTGACTTTTCGAGGGATATTTCAAACTTTGGGCCAGGGTAAACCTAATGTTTGCCTTAAATGGAAAAAACATATAAAGAAAAGAATGAAGATTTAAAAGAAGAAGAGGAGAGAGAAGCAGGCTTCTGCTACTGCTACTTTCCTGAGCCATCCCAATCCTTCCCAAATGACATTTCCTTTTCATCTTTTTCATTTTTCTTCTTTAAATGTGTAAGATGGATATAATGATGTTGATGGATTTGGGATTGATTATGATGTTCTAACTTTTCTTTAGGGATTTAAACCTGATTCAATATTAATCTAGTTGTTTTCCTATTAATTCATTTGGGTGTTGTGATTATTTGTTGTAACTTTATGTTTCGGTAATAAATCGAGAGAGTGAACTGAATGCAAAATGATTAGGTTAGGTAATAAGAGTTAAACAACCAAATAGACCATGCAAATAATCAAATTGGTAATTATACAGAGAGAGATCTCGTGTAAGACCTGGTTGTTTATTAGAAGGCTTAAGAACTGATTAGGTTGTGGGCTGATTGTTAATTGAGAGATGGCATTTTTGGTAACTCAACTTAGTTAGGGTTTATTAATTAAGGCTTAATGATTATATCTTGAGAGAGAGTAATCCACCTTTCGATAGTCTAGAACAGACACCACATTAACATAAAAGTGATTAGATTAGCATTGATGATAAGATAAATCCCTTTATCGTAATTTGGTAATTTTTCTTGTGTGATTTTCTATAGTGAATTTGGTGGTGCTCAATATTAGATTTCTTTTTTTTTAATTTTACGAATTAACTTTCTTTCAATCATCTTCACGTGTTTGCTTTTCTGTTTAGTTTTTATTTTTATTTTAATAATTCTTTAGGCCTTAGATAACTTAGAATTAGATTAATTCGACAACTCCTCGAAGGATTGAGACCTCATATACTACACCCATGACCTATGCGCTTGTAATATATTAAGGGTTTTAAATGTATTAAAACTTAATAAGTTTTTGGCACCGTTAATGGAGAGTTGGTAGGATTAATTGAATTCTTTTAGTCTAAGGAATTTTCACCATCTCTTGTGATTGTGGTATCCAATCATAAGAAATTAATTAAAAATAAAAAAAAGGGAAGAAAGAAGAGAAGGAGGTTTGGGCACCAAGTGGAAGACACATCAATTTGGACATTACAGGACAACAATGAGGAATCCGTAAAAGTTTATTTCAAGAAAAGATAGAAATAATGATGATGGAGGAAACACATTATAGGGAGAAAAGGACCTTTGCAGACTTCAATGAGGTATAATATTGTCGGGGAAGTCATCATCCTTATTTGAACACGTACAATCCGGGTTGGCAGAACTACCCAGACTTCTGTTGATCTAACAATGTAAGGACTCACATGGTACATCAAGACCTACTAGGATTTCAGTAAATTGAGTCCAGTTCATAGGATTATAAATTGCATAAGATCATGGATAAGTTCATGAACATGGAAGAGGCCCAGAAGAGACTGAAAGAGAAGTTTGAACAATTAACGGAAGACCGTGCCTCTTCTATTCACAACCTAGAGCTTCAAATGAGATAGTTTTACTGTGAATTTTGTAAGAGAAGTGTGAAAAACGTTTTGAGCAACATTGAAGCTCATCTAAGAGAGTAGTGTAAGGTTATCACACTTAGGAGGGGGAAAGAGCTAAAAGCACCAGTGGAAAAACAAGCTGAATCCTACCATGTAGAAGACCAAGAGAAAAAGGAGGGTGACTCATTCTGAAAAATTAATGTGGTCGAATCTTTAAAGGAGCAAGAAGAAGAAGAACATATGAAAATGAAAAACGAGTATAAAGAATATAAGGAATTCTCTATTCACAAAGTGAAAGAAGAAGAGGAGACGAGGGTGACTGAAGAAGAATAAGAACAACTCACCCTCTTACAGAACAAACTGTTGGATTCAGTATAAGATTTAAGGAGTTTTAATATTCCATATTTTATTAACAGTTTGTTAGTAAAAAGGAAATTATTGAATTTAATTCATTTTCTTAATTTCATCATTATTGTCTTTTTGATTATCTTACAATTTGTAGCTTATCTACAGGATACAAAGCTAAAATTAGGCAAAACGGGTGGAAGCAGGACACTTATAATTGATTCAGGATGAGTTTTGAAGGATGCAAGGTCAAGCTAATGACCATAAATTAGCACGTTTGGTAGTTAGATTGAAATTGATGTGTAGTTATATTTGTTTTAAATTGTGAATGGTTTGGATTGCTAATTCTCTTACTCTTTTTGAAGCAATTATAAGATAAGGCAACAATCTTGGGCGTCAAGTGCAGCTGGTTTTAGATTCCAACCTCATCACCACCATAATCGTCATGATGAGTTTTTATGCTCTAACCCTTGTCTTTTTATTTTATTTTGTTTTTTATATTTTTCCTATCATTTTGTTTTCACCTTATATGTTATTTGTCCTTCTCACATTGAGTGCAATGTTGTCCAAGTGTAGGTTATAATGCGTCATAATGCTAGTCAAAACAAAAACTAGACCTACTACTGTAGCAGTGGTGAGTTTAGGTCGATCTCACAAAGAGTGTTCAGTTAAAGTTTATGAAATGAAATTAACCAGTGTTTAAGTCATGGGGGTTTTGGTTAGTTTGAAATAAGAAAATAAGTGAAACTAAACTAAGAAAAACAAATTAAAGAAATGTAAAAATGGTGAAAGCGGTGAATTTGTTGGGGACCCAGTTCTTTGGTTCAATTTCGGCCTACACTCTAATTAAACATATTTCAATTGTTTTTTCTCTCAAACCTCTCCTAGAAACTATTAATCGTAGGTTAATCTATTAATATGAGTTTTCCCTTATGATGTGTTTAATCAAGACACCATTGTTAATTAAATCTAGCCACCGAATAACTAATTGGGGTTTGATTGTGTGTAAGTTTTAATCATTAACCCTCGATAATCCGCAAGCGCACAGTTCGTTAGTGTAGTACTAAGGGTGTTGATCCCACGGGGAGGGAACTAATCTAATCCTAAAATCTAAAACCAGAAACAAACAACAGAAATTCAAGATATAACCAAACTAATACGAGAATTTAATTCAATCAATCAAATTAAGAATAAAACATGAAAACACTAATTATTAAGCAATTTGCAACACACCCAAGAATCAACCGTATGAAATTACCAATTGAGAGAAAGGAAATTTTACATATTCTGAACGCTAACCTAACTGATTATGAATTATTAGATTATTAGTTGTAGACTATTCTAGGGTTGATTACTCTTTCTCAAGTTATAACCACTAACTTTAAATCATAAACCCTAACTAAATTATAGAGTTTGCATTCTCTCAATTCATAACCTATGCAAAATCGTAATTAGTTCTGACATTTTCTAATAAACTATCAGAAATCTATACAAGATCTCTATCTGCATAGATTATCGATATGATTTAATTATGGTTTCTATTAAATCACCTGACTCTCATTAGTCCAATTTAATCATTTTTCATTCTATTCTCCCTCTGAGTTTCAAATTATGCAATAGCATAATCAAACCATAATAATATCCAATAAACACATAAACAATTAGATTATCATTAATTAAAGAATAAAATTCTGAAGGTGAGTTTAAAACATCCTCGACATTCTAGATCCTATCATCAACTGTTCAATCCAATTCTATATAATAATAAAATTGAAAATAATAGGAAATAAATCTAAAATGATGACAGGAGACAGTAACGTCGAGAAACTCCTGATCTAGAGGTACTTCGAGTCAGCTTTTTTTCTCTTTTTCTCTCTTCTTTCTTCTCTTCCTCTATCTCTCGATGAGCTCTCTCTAGGTTTCTTAAGGTGGCTGATGCAAAAAGCTCCTTCTTTACCTATCTTTATTCTTTTTATATCCTCTTGTGTCTTGGGTAACCCTCGAGTTTTTTGGGAGTCTAAAAGGTCCAAAAAAATCCCTCGAAACTTGACATTCGTGATTGCTTGTATGTATGTCCGATACAGGCCATAATTGTGGCCCCACAAGCCACGATCGTGACTCACATATGATCCTTCTGTCATAATTGTGGCACCCATGATAGTGGGCCATTCTCTGGGCTTCTATCACAATCGTGCATGTAGGCCACAATTGTGGGCCAAATTTGGAGTTTTTTTCATGATCGTGGCCTAACATGCTAAGATTGTGGGCTGTTGTTTCAACTCGAATGTCTTCGAAACTCTTCCGTTCTTCGATGTTGGCCCTGAAACACTAACAAACACATCAAGGCACCTCAAAAACATACTATTTAAGCTCAAGGACTTGTACTAACCCATAAAACGCTTAAAAAATAAATAATTAACAAACTAACATAATTCTAACCGAAACACATACTAAATGATTAAATTAATAAGTGAACATCTATAAAACTATGCCCTAAAATACGATGTAATTTATACTTATCAGCATCTCCACATTAAAACTATTGGTTGTCCTTAAGTAAACAAAACAACAAACAACATAAAATCACAAAGCACATCATGCAATAATGAGACAATGACTTCAACTTTATGAAATAAATTTAAATTTAAACAAAATCATTTAAATTGTTCCAAATCATTAACATGCAAAATCTGCATCTATAAGCTCTGGACTAAATATACATATTAATCAAAACTTAAATGTCAAGTTTATTCGCCCTTTTCAATTATACACACACATTAATAATTATTTGGTCATTCAAACTTTGTAACTAATCCTAGGTACGTTTTCATGAAAAGTTAAGCTACTTATAAGTTTGGTAGGTTTTTATGAAAAAATACATTTTTTAATTACTTTTTGTGGACATAGACCTAGTCTTTTTACGCAGAGGTAAACATTGGTGATGAATGTAAATCTGGTTACTTGACTAAGTCATGTTTTTATTAAGTTGCTTGGTTGGAACATCATTGTAGCCTTTTGATACAGAGGCATAGATTTATGATGCGTGTTGGTTCGGTTACTCAGCTACTATTTGCGTATAACTATGCAACACAAACTACTCATTTTATGCTCAAAAATTATAAGTGAATAAGTCATAACTTGTAGTTAAAAAGTGAATATCAATCCCATAGGGATTAATGCCCAGACACCACTTAATTCAAACAAAAATTTATTTAAGAAACGAAATTATTTAATGCAAATAATTTAGAAAATTAAATTAAAATTAAAAGACTATTAACAAACACTGAACAATACCAATATGCAGAAAAATCGAAGCTCAAGAATCTAAAGACTAGAGATTACTTTTTTCCTATTTTGTCTCCCTCTTATTTTATTAATCGAATTGTGTCTCACCTACGATTTCTAAATGTATTAATTACCCTCTCTCAAGGTATAATTAGTTGTCCCTAATCGAATTAAAGGGAATCAATTGGATGATCTCCCAACCTACCCAATGACTCTACCACTTTAACTAGTTATTAAACTATCCTATGGGTGATCAATTGAATTTGTTGAGATCTTGCTTCTAGCTAATCAATTGACGTGATAATTGTATGTCTATAGGTTGCCAACTCTCGTTGTATAGTCCTACACAAATTATCTTACTCACTCTCTCAATTTTTTGCAAGATAATAAATAAAATCAACGTTCATCAAAGACACTTTCATTTAATTCAATAAAATAGGAGTTTTAACAAAGTAGTTCAAAAGCAATCCCTAAAACTAAATCATCCAATCATGGTCTCCATGACATCATCAACATTCAAATAAACCATTTTACAAAGAATAGAATAAGTAAAATTGACAGAAAATTGAATAAAGAAACTTCTCTTCTTTGTCAAAATCTGAAAAATTTGGTATTGATGTGCTATTTTCTCCAATCTTGATGATAATCCTTGACTTCAATCCTTTCTCAAGACTAGAAACTTGTGTTCTTCACTCAAGGATGATGTTTCTACAGAGGGTTTCGTCCTCCTTGATGATAGAGGCTTAATTATTCTTTAATAGTCCCCAAAATCTTAAGTTTAATGAAGCCCTGCATTATGACTCAGATTATGATTCCCATAATCATGGGAGTTGGCATGATTCTCATGATTGTGGGAATTTGCAACAGATAGACTCCTCTTTTCTTTTCCTCTTTAATCTTTAGCTCAATCTCCAAGTTGCTCCATCCTCCTTTCTTTATAAAAATAGTCAATTCTTACCCTAAATTAACATTAAACATAAAAGAACAACAATGGAAATCAAACTAAAGGAAAACATACAAAATGAATCCTAAACTACAACAGTAATCAATAATTATGTAAGAAAACACATGCCAACTACTTAGAAAAACATAGACTAACGAACAATTGTCAACATCCCCATACTTAAATCTTTGCTTGTCCTCAAGCAAAGTAAATACAACCAATCAATTCTATCACTTCATTTTCACAAAGATCAAAGCATACAATCCCTTAAATTTAAGCCAACTCAAATATCAAGTTAATATACATATCATGACTATTTTTTATTGGTGTATATAAGCAAACTCAAAAATTGGCACCATCACTCAAAGATAAATAAAGATGTAAAATGAATCTTCCTCACAGTTTTCAGTCATTTCTCTCAAGTGTTTGATGGTTAGTGTTTCGCTCAAACTTCCTATAGGAAACTACCCTACCATAGGCTTGCTAATACACTAATTCTACTCTATAATGATTGCATGCATAAATAGATCAAAAGGTGGGTAAAGAGAGAAAAAGATTAACACAAGAATTTGTAAAATAAAAAGCATATAAAATGGGATAACAAAATATAACTCTGAGATATACAAATGTAACTAATATTCTGCACTTATTAATGCTACTCACTTGTTCTTTCTTTTTCTTTTCTTTTTCAAAATTTTTTTTCATTTTTCTTTATTTTTCATCATACATGGAAGAAATATGAATATAATATCAAATAAATACAATGTAATCCATATGTAGAAATATGGTCAACTCATCTCGGTAAAATTTTCACAACGATCCCAACTAATGTATTACTTAATAATCTACTAAGCTTATGAATGAGTAGGTTAATAAGGTTCTGGGTTTTAAAATTTTGAGTGTTTTTGAGAAACAAAAGGTCAAGGCTCAAAGGGGGAGAAAGGGATAATACAAAGGATAGGTCATTTAAACTAATGGTTAATAAAAAAAGGGCCTTAATCATCTTTATTAAGCACGCATCTAGTAGATTCAAACCACATCAAAGCAAGTTCTGAAGGTAATAACCTAAGGAAGTATCACTCAACAAAGAAATAAAATGACTATAGATGGAGTCATATGGCTAAATCCTCACTTTGGCTCAAATGAAAATCCATTATGCATCTCTGCACTACCTTATTACTCAAATGCCAATTTATGACTAAGCTTTTGTAACTAACTACTTTTCATCACTTTATATGGTTCACTTTCTACTCAAGTAGCCTAATCTAAGTTTAAGCATGCATTTAATGTAATTCTAACTAGCATGATAGAATCTCATGGAAAAATTCATCAGAATGATTCAAATGCGGTTCCATTGCTGACACAAAGCACATGATATGCCTAAACATGAATCCTATCTAATAAAATGCAATCAATGCAATTGAGAAAGTCAATGTCACCCCTCACACTTAAAGTTCACATTGTCCTCATTGTAACAAGTTAACCATCAAATAAGGGAAAATGATCTCAAGCCAATCTAAAGAAATTAAATAACATAAATGACATCAAACCAAACAAAAATGACAGCAAACCAAACAAAAGAAAATGACATGAAACCCCATCAAAAAATGAAATTACACCAAACAAAAAAAACAAAATTTAAAAGTAAAAAGGGTAAGAAAAGCTTATTGAGATGATGGTGGCAACGACATTGGCGAAGGAGCTTCAAAATTATTCCTCTGACAGAAATTGAGGAACCTCTTCTTTAAGTCGTGCTGTTCCTTATGGACTTACCGCATTTAGGTGTCGAGCTGATTGAGTTGGGATGTCATTTGCCATTGATTGGAGGCCATCTGGTCAAGGATTTATTGAAATCGGTCGACCTCCACTGGTGCACTTGGTTCCTCCTCCACTGCTTCCTCTTTTGGCTCTGGGACTGCTCGTGATATGGAGGGGTCGAGAAGCGGTTGTACTGGTGCCCCTCCTATTCCTCACTACGCGTATGAGGGTTTTAGAGTTCCATATAATGGAACTCCAAAATCTCAAAGCGTCTCAAATACGATATGTTATAAAACAGAGCTAAAGTAGTAACAACATGATACATGCCAAAATATGAACTCTTTTTATTTGCAACAGTCACTATTGATCGAAAAATTATAAAAGGTATGTTAATTTTAATTTTTCGATCCATGCACCATAAAAAAACGTTCTTTGGCTGAGCATTTGTTACTTTCAGTTTTATTAAACACAGATAAACACATAAATTTGTGTAAAAGTAAATGCTCCGCACTACGGATTAGAGAATTCGGTGCATTTTTATAGTCAAAATGCTCTTTCCTTATCATAGTTTTCCAGTAATCATCCAAATAAAAATCATTATGATCTTCTAAAACTTTAGTGTTTAGCAAATCGAAAAGACCACGTATGACAGTATAATCCAATTTATAAACAGTGCTGAATAACCTAAACTAGAAAATTTTCATTTTAGGATTATATCAAACTGTAGTGAAAAACTCTATGGTCATTATAGGGTGAATAGGTATGTCACACTGAACAAACCTATTCCAACCTATGTTTGCAGCTAGTCGCTCTATTTTCTACCTCACACCTATGGTTTCTAACAATTCAAAATCAAAATACCTAGGAGTGACTAGTTCTCTATCTTTAAGATCTCATAAATGCGTACCTTCTTCTTTCGAATAAATTAGGAATGGAGAACTCCATTCCAACAATTGAGGGTTTTCTCTCCAGAAAGTTTTTGGAGATATTTCCCATGATTGTGGGAATCACTTCAATTCCCACGATCGTCGGATGGGGTAATTCTTCCACTTCTAAACTTTCTTCCAAGCTTAGTATTAAGTCTCCATGATCCCATAACCTACAAACACATCAAATTAATATTATCAACAAGAATTTTGAAAAGAAAACAAGTTAAAATTCAAACAAAAACCAAATTAACATTAATCAAACTCAAACCAAACCTAATCATAACTGAATGAATCAAACAAACAAATAGACAAAGACAATCAAAAGGAAATATAATTCCATAAGTTGCCTCCCATGTAGTGCTTCTTTTAACGTCGATAGCTCGACGCTTTTCCATAGAAACTGAGCCAGGATCAATTATAAACGGCTTGTTTCCACCTTTTTCATTCAACATTGGATTTGTAGCCTATAAGTAAGCTATAAATTATAAAATAATCAAAAGGAAAATATGGATATGAAAATCGATTAAGCTCAATAATGTCTTTTTTCCAAGTGAATTATAAGCATAATAGGAAATAACAAAACTCCCTAAATTTTCTATTGAATCCAAAAATTTATCCTATACAAAGGTGAGTTGCTCTCTTTTTTCCCTAATCACCTCCGTCTCTCTACTTCTTCCACTTCCTGAATACAGACTTTCATAACTTCTTCAAACTTGATGTTTGTTGTCATTTGTTCTTCGTCCTTTTATTCTTCATAAGATTCGTTCAATTATCTTAAATGAGTTACTATCCTTTGGATTCTTAAATACATCATTCATGTTGAACGTCAGTTGATCATCATCCATCCAAAAGATTGAGTTCTTTTTATGAGATACCAAGATTTTTCGATGTTCACATATGGTATATCAAGAACTGGAGAATAATAGGGCAGGTTTTCATCCTTTTCTTCATCCTCTTTCTTGATTTCTTGGTCTTTTATAAAGTAAGGTTCAGCATGGTCTTCCACTAGTTCTTCTTGTTCGTCCCCATTTCTAAGTGTGATAACCTCATTTTGTTCTCATTGATATAATTCCATATTGCTTAAAGAGTCTTCCACACTTGTCTTACAAAATTCACGGGAAAGCTATCTTACTTGAATCTCCAAGTTGTGAATAGAAGTAGTATGATTTTCAAAAACTTGTTCAAACTTTTCTTTTAGTCTCTTCTGACTTTCCTCCTGGGCGAAAAACATCCTCTTCTAGTTCTCTTCCATTTCTGTTAGCTTATCCATGATTTTGTCAAATTTGGAATCCCATGAATTGGACTCATCTTACTAAAATTCAAATAGGTCTTGATGTCCTATGTGGTTAGTTGCATTATTGGACCAATAAAAATCTGGGTGGTTCTACCACCTTCGAGTGTACATGTTCCAATAAGGATCGGTATTTCCCCAACCATACTATGCCTTATTGTAATTTGCAAAAGTTGCTTGCTCCTTATAATATCTATCTTCCATTATTGTTCTTTCTATTTCTTCTTGGCATCTAGCTATTCATATGTCTCATTCTTTATTCTAAGATGTCTTGATGTGTCTTGTGATATCGGATTGTTCATCGTTACTAAATTTTATCGATCTTCATGTGTTCCTTGTGTTCATGCAACTGTAAATTCACAAGGAAAAGAATAAAAAGCTCTTAAATCAAAGTAATCTAAATTAAACAAGATGCTAAACAATCAATCCCTGACAACAGTGCCAAAAACTTGTTTGTGCGTAATTATGCAACACAAACTACTCATTTTATGCTCAAAAATCACAAGTGAATAGGTCGTGACTTGTAGTTAAAAAGTGAATATCGATCCTACAGGGATTGATGCCCAGAAACCACTTAATTCAGACAAAACTTTATTTAAGAAAAAAAATCATTTAATGCAAATAATCTAGAAAATTAAATTAAAATTAAAAGACTAATAATGAACACTGAACAATAACAACATGCAGAAAATCGGAACTCATGAATCTAAAGACTAGATATTACTTTTTTGCTGTTTTGTCTCCTTATTTTATTAATTGAATTATGTCTCACCTAAGATTTTTGAATGTATTATTACCCTCTCTCAAGGTATAATTAATTGTCCCTAATCGAATTAAAGGGAATTAATTGAATGATCTCTCAACCTACCTATTGACTCTACCGATTCAACTAGTTATTAAACTATCCTAGGGGTGATCAATTTAATTCACTGAGATCTCTCTTCTAAGTAATCAATTGATGTGATGATTGTACATCTATAAGTTGCCAACTCTCATTGTACAATCCTACACAAATAATCTTACTCACTCTCTCGATTTGTTACAATATAACAAATAAAATCAATAATCATTAGACACTTTCATTCAGTTTAATAAAATAGGAGTTTTAATAAAATAGTTCAAAAGTAATCCCTAAAATAAAATCAGCCAATCATGGTCTCCATAATATCATTAACATTCAAAGAAACCATTTTACAAAGAATAGAAGAACTAAAATTTAATAAAGAAACTCCAATTCTCTATTTTGCCAAAATATGGAAATTTTGATGTTGATGTGCTATTTTCTCCAATCTTGACTTCAATCCTTGACTTCAATCTTTTCTCAAGGCTAGAAACTTGTGTTCTTCACTCAAGGATGGTGTTTCTACAGAATGGTTTCGTCCTTCTTGATGATGGAGGCTTAATTATTCTTTAATAGTTCCCAAACCCCTAAGTTTAATGAAGCCCCGCATTATGACTCAGATTATAATTCCAAGGATTGCGGTAATTGGCATGATTTCCATGATCATGGGAATTTGTAATAGATAGACTTGTATTTTCTTTTCTTTTTTGATCTCTAGCTCAATCTCTAAGTTGCTCTATCTTCCTTTCTACATAAAAATAGTCAATTCTTACCCTAAATTAACATCAAACATAAAAGAACAGTAATGGAAATCAAACTAAATGAAAACATAACAAAATGAATCCTAAACTACAACAATAATCTACAATTATGCAAGAAAACACAAGCCAATTACTTGGAAAAACATAGACTAATGCACCACTATCAACTACATCACGTTTTCAATTGATTACTAGCTCTATTCATAACCTGAAGGCCAGCGGGATAGTTATTTATTTAAAATTTACAAACATTTTATTAATTATTATTTAATGCCTATCTTGTTGCTTTAGCTACTCGTTTTCATGAAAAAATACTAGCAAAGTCACTTTAGTAGAAAGACTTAAAATTACGAATGAATGTGAAAACTTATAAGGTGATAAACTAACACTAAATCCTAATTAACTTATATATTTAGCCAATGAACCTAGTTTACTAATTTTGCGAGCTAATGACTCTTTACAATCTAACAAATTATGTTCAAAATTAAATCAATTTCATTCCATCTAACCCCATCGACACATTCATATAATTCATAATATGCAACCTAACAAACTATCATACAATATGCAAAATTCACACTCAAATCAAAACACACAACCTTCCCCATACTTGAACAACACATTGCCCTCAATGTGAGAAGGAGACAAACAAACACACATGGAAGTAAGAAACATAAAATAAAATAAAATAAAAACAAAAACAAAAATAAAGACTAAATTTAAAAGAAAAGGGCTAGAAATAAAGCCTTATGGTGATGGAGGTGGGGATGGTGTCGGTGATGGTAGTTAAACACCTTGAACCTCGAAGTATTGATGAATCCGATGTATATCCTGGCTCTGACGTTGTTGTGTGTTGGCCATCTCCTTCATCCTTTTAGAGTTCTCTACAAGTACTGTAATTACCTTAGTGTTGGCGAAGATTATATCAAGCACTTTCTTTCAACCAGGTTCTTCTATGTCTTCTTCCTTGTCGAAATCCTCGCTAGTCGAGTTCTTTTCTGCCTGCTGAGGTGGTGCTGTGCTAGAACTTGCCTTACTAGCCCTGATCTTTCTATGAGTTTTTTGGCTGATGTCCCAGAGTTCCATGTTATGGGACTTTAGGATTTCAAAATGCCACGAGTGATGGTGATTTAGAAAATCTGGGAGGTAGACGATTAAATCATTACAATCCATACCATAGTACTTAGTAATGACAAAAACCAATTAACTCATACCTAAATTGTTGCTCCTCTTACGTAGAGTTGCAACAATAACATTAAGCATATGTGTGGAGGTGCATACTGGGATTGTTATGATCTATGCACCATAATAGAAACAGTTCCTTTGTTGAGCACTTATTAGTTTCTAATTTGTTAAAAACCATTTGACATATGAATTTATGTAACACCAAGTGCTCATAGGTTCGTGTAATGTTGTTGTGGGTATTCTTAGCATCAAATTGTTCCAACCCAATGAACTCATTCCAATAGTGAGAAGCATGAAAATCATCGTGCTAATCGATAATGGAAAATTTGGGGAAATAGAAAATATCACATATGATTTCAATGTTCAACTCATAAGGTTGTCCCCACAACCTAAACTATATTTCCTTAGGGTTACTGGGCTAGAAATGAGGGGAAGTGAAGAATTCGAGGGTGAGCTCCTGGTAGACAGGATATTGGAAATGTATAAACTTTCCCCACTGAATTCTTTTTGATAAATTCTTTACCCTATCTCAAAATTCTAGCTTATCAAGAGTATCAAAATCAAAGTATTTCAGGACTACTATCTGTTTAACATTAAGGGAATGGAATTGAATACCTTCCTCTTTTATGTAGATTAGGAAGGGTGATCTGAAATTTGCCGCCCGATTCCTTCGCCCTCAACCTAAAACTTGATTTATTTCCGATAATTGGTTGTGCTTCGCTGACTACTTAATACGCGATATAGTAGACTGCAAGTAGATGGAGGTTAGGATAAAGTGGAAATTTGGAAGTTGGTTAGAAGAAGTGAGAGTGTTTGGAGGTTCTAAACTTAGAGAGATAAAGTTGAAATGAAAGTGAGTGAAAAATGAAGTATGAAATGGATATATAGGTGAAGAAAGGGTAAAATGGTAAAAATATTAGCTGAAAATCCCGTGAACAGTTTTACCCTACCACAGGCCATTATCGTGGCCTGCATTAATTCCATCTATTTTCCAATTTTTCTTCTTTTTTCCATCTACTCATTCCCAAGATCACTTCCTAACTCTTTTATAGCCCTTTCACCTTTTTTTTGCTTACGTGCTCGATCATCTAACTTATATCGAAGTCCTATGCCTTCCTGACCTTATTTGGAAACAAAATAACTTAACTACGAAATTTAAACTATCTAAACGTCAAATGAAATAATATGGAATTAACAATCCATGAGTGCCTCCCATGCAATGCTTCTCTTAATGTCGGTATCTTGATGCTCTTCTTTTGCTTAAGGTGGTTCAAATGAATTGTGTAATGGTAGCGCAGACATCAATCTTATAATTTACATATGAGCTACCATGCCCTGGGTTACACCTTCCTTCTACTTCACCTTCCTTTTCTTTCTCCTCCATGATCATTTCTTTCTAAATGCATTCCCTGGATCCTCAATATCTTCCCATTGTCCTCGAGGTTCGATTTCTTTAATGTTAGCTAGAAGTAAGGGAGAACTGTTGTCATTCATTGAAACAGTGAAGGTTATTTGATGCTCTCTGACCCTCAGAGTGAGTTCATGCCTATTAATGTCAATTATTGAGTGAACAGTAACTAAGAATGGTAGTCCAAACATCATAGGGGTGATAGGTGTGCATTAGGATATGTATTTATACGTAATTGGCATGTGTTTTCTAGCATAGTTGTTGTTTATTATTCTAATTTAGGATTCATTTTGTATGTTTTTATTAAGTTTGATTTCCATTATTGTTCTTGCGTGTTTGATGCTAATTGTGGGTAAGAATTGATTATTTTTGTGTAGGAAGGAAGAGGGAGCAATTTGGAGGTTGAACAAAAGATCAAAGAAGAGAAGACAACAAGAGTTCATCTGGGACAAATTCCTACATTCGTGGGAATCATGCAAATTCACACAAACGTGGGAAATCATAGCAGAAATGAGGAGTGCATCTGTGTTCAATTCCTATGGTTGTGGGAATCATGCAGATTGCCACGAACATGGGAATTGTAATCCGAGACAATCTGCGAGGCTTCATTAAACCTAGCATTTTTGTGCTATAAAAACATCATTAAACCTCCATCTTCAAGGGAGATGACACCCATTTGTAGAAATACCATCTTTGAGTGAAGAACACATGTTTAGAGCATTAAGGAGGGATTGAAGATAAGAATCATCATGAAGATTGAGGAAAATAGTACATCAACACCAATATTCCATATTTTGGCAAAGAAGAGAAGGATTCTTTCTATTCAATTTTCTTCCAATTTAATCT
This sequence comes from Erythroxylum domingense, assembly GCA_025594535.1. Classification (NCBI taxonomy): domain Eukaryota; kingdom Viridiplantae; phylum Streptophyta; class Magnoliopsida; order Malpighiales; family Erythroxylaceae; genus Erythroxylum; species Erythroxylum domingense. The sequence continues at coordinate 17,747 of JANQBM010460735.1, forward strand.
TCTCTATTCTTTGTAAACATGGTCTATTTGATTGTTGATGATGTTATGGAGACCATGTTAGGTTGATTTCATTTTAGGGATTGCTTTTGAATTATTTTGTC
>JANQBM010460948.1:7012-17844 GCA_025594535.1 Erythroxylum domingense
CCAACCATGAAATTCATTTAGGACTTGGTAATGATATAGCTTTCTCGAGGGGCTCTGATGCTCATCTTTTTACTCGTTAGCAAGTCAAGCACTTAGAAACATGTTCACCCGTATCCTTTTTCACATCGTCCTACTAATACATGTCTCTAATGTTAAGATACATTTTGGTGGAACTCAGATGTATGCTTCGACTAAAATCTCCTCATTCAAGTTTTTTACATCTATAACACATGATCTCCTATTCATTATTAGCATACTTCCCCAGTCAATCTTAAAATATATATGGCATCCTTCTCGAACTTTATACATAAGCTTTTAAAGCTTAAGGTCTTTACCTTGAGCGACCTTGTTCCTATCTAATAATACCAATTGTACTTTGATGCTCACTAAAAGTACTCCTTAACAAAAATCTAAACTGGCACGTTGATCAAATAAATCATATAACTCCTTGGTTAAAGCTCTCCTCTACTATGAAATGTGCTAAACTACCTGAGGACTTCCTCCTTACTGCATCTGCTATGACATATGCCTTTCTAGGAAAAAAATGAATCATGTAGTCATAATCTTTTACTAGTTCCATCCACCTTCTTTATGTCATATTTAAGTCCTTCTATTGAAAATATAGTTTAGACTCTTATGGTCCATTTAAATTTCACATGTCTCACCATATAGATAATGTCACCAAATTTTTAAGGCAAAGATCACTGTTGCCATCTCTAAATCATGAGTAGGGTAATTTTTATGTTTTTTAAATTACCTATAAGAGTAAACAATCATCCTACCATTATGCATCAAAGCAAATCCTTGGCCAACTCTTGAAGCATCAAAGTATAATTGAAATCCTCCACTTTAAACTGGTAAAGCCAGGAGTAGAGCTATAATTAAACACTCTTTTAACTTTTGAAAGCTCTACTAATAGGCATTACACCAAATGAACTGGTCATTTTTTTGTGTCAAACGTGTTTATAATACTTCTATCTTAGAAAAGTATTAGATAAATCTTTGATACTAGCCTACTAATCTTAGAAATATTTACGCTTCTATCACTATATTTGGTCTTGCTTAGTTTGTTATAGCTTCTACCTTCTTTAAGTACACTTGTATCCCCTTTTGAGATACCATATTATAGGTATAGATCCTACTATGTTTTTCTAGATGTTTAAGTGTGTTTTTAAGTATTTCTTAGATGATTATCATATTTATAGGCTTATAATTGTGTTATTATTAAGGTTTGTATATAATCTAAGTGTTTGTTTAGTTTAGAGCAAGCATTGGATCTTAATTTTATGTTTCAAAAGGTGTTTGATATGTTTGTGAGTGTTGGAAATTAGGAAATTAAAGAACAAAGTAGATGAAGGAAGCTTGAAGGTGTCATGATCATGCATAATTGAGCACGATTATGACTCCAAGGTCACGATCGTGACAGAGGATCTTTTTAGACGTGATTTTTTCATATTTTGAGATTTTAGGGCTATTTTTGAAACTAAGCAAAGTGTGAAAATCCCTAGAACCCTAATGCAATATTTAAGAACATGAAAAATACAAAAAAGAGGTAGCTGCCATTCATAAAGGTGGATCAAAAGTGGAGATATCAAGAAAAGATTCAGGAAATTCTAGCATTTCAGATCAAGGAGTCAAACAGAGTTTTTATTCTTTTCCTTCAATTCTTTCATTATCCTTCATATGTAATTGGAATTATTTGATGTTAAACATGTATATGGATTTCTAAATTTAGATTAGGAATTATTCTATAATTATTTTGTGATTTTTAATCATTTTTTAGTTCAATACATAATTACTTGTTTATGATAATTGTTTGTGCTTATACTTGACAACAAATCAAGAAAGTGAGTCAAAGTAATTAATGTTAGGTTATACAATGAGAGTTGGTAATTTAATAGACTTATAATTATCAAATTAACAATCAATTGAAGAGAGATCTTAGTTATGAAATTTTTTATCTAATAGATCACTTCATATCTAATTGAATAAGTTAAGAATAGTTTTGTGAAACAAGAGATTAAAAATCTGTAAATTTTGAATTCAATTAAGGTTAGTTGATTAGATCTTGAGAGAGAGTAATTAAAACCTTAAGAAATATAGGATCAAACATAAATTAAATCAACAAGGAATCAAAATAAGGAAAGAATAGTTCCTAAGTATTCAATCTTGATCAAACCTTAATTTTATTGGCAACTTACTATTTATTTGATTACTTGTTTCGTTTATTTTGTTGTTTTAATTTTTGTTATTTAATTTTAATTCAAATCGATTTCTAAATACCTTAGACAAAGTTAGATTCAAATTTTTTAGGTGTTTATAACGCCTTGTGGGAACAATAACCTCTTATACTACAAGATACAATTTGTACACTTATAGGTATTGAGACTTTTATTAGATATAAAACTTGCTCAACACCATGTGTCTTAGGAATGAGACAATCTTAAGCCAAAATTAACATTTTGAGAACTTGACATACAACTTATGTTTTACTAGTGTCTGCAACACCATTCTCAAATGTTAGGCATATTCTTGGTCTATTCATAAATACACTAAAATATCACTAATAAAGATGATCAATAACTTATCCAAGAATGGTTTGAACACTTTATTCATTAGATCCATAAAAGTTATTAGAGAACTAATAAGTCTGAATGGCATTACTGGGATTTCATAATGCCCACATTGAGTCCTGAAGGCAGTTTTAGTTATATTCTCACCTTTAATCCTTAGTTGATGATGTAAAAACCTTAGGTCAATCACAGAAAAATAACTAGCACCTTAAATTTGATTAAACAAATCATCGATTCTGGGTAGTGGATACTTATTGCAAATGGTCAACTTATTCAACTATCTGTAGTCAACCTAAAACCAAAGAGAACCATCCTTTTTCTTCATAAATAGTACTGGTGCACCACATAGTGATGTGCTAGGCCTAGTTAAGCCCTTATCTAATAAATAGTTTTTTTAAATTTCTTTAACTTTTTAAGTGCCATTCTATATGGACGTATAAAAATAAGAGTCGTACTAGGTACTAAATCAATGCAGAACTTGATATCTCTCTCTAGAGGTAGCCCTGGTAACTCTTTAAAGAATACATATAGAAACTTTCAAACTATTGGAACACTTTGTAGGTTATTAATTTTTATAAAGATATCTATAACTAAGGCTAAGAACCTTTGACACCTATGTCTGAGCATCTTATTGGCCAATAATGCCAAAACTATGTTGGATGTGATGGTCCTTTTATTTTCCTCAAAAGTAAACCCAACCTCATCCAAAATTTGAAACACCACTTTCCTCTCTCTACAATCCAGGGTGATATAATGACTAAACAATCAATCCATCCCTAATATTATATCAAAATCCATAACTGACAGTACTATAAGATTCACTTTGAATACCTACCATCATTCTCCATGGTACACAAGTAGTAGATCAAATCCACCTTTATGGCATCACAAAGAGGTGTGGCTATGGATAAGGATTCTTCCATCCTCTTTGGTGCTACTTTTAGTCTCATAGAGAAGTTAGGCATCATGAAAGAATGGATCACTCCCAGATCTTTCAAAACTCTAGCTTCTAATCCAAAGATGAGAAGAATATTAGATACCACTAAATTCAAAACTTGTACATCTTGGGGGGTAAGGGCAAACACCCTAGCATGACTATGACCTACATGTTGAAAGTTAGAGGATTGCCCTGAATTAGATGTTCGTAGTGGTCACATTTGTAGAAACCTTCTAGTGGGATGTAGAATGGGCCTTAGTATGCTTTGTCACACTTCTAACAAATGAAGCATGCCAAGCTTGAACTTCTATATCTGGAGCTCTATCTACTACTTTTGTTACCTACTTTAGTCATAAACCTGAATCTTCCCAAATTTCTATAACTATATGCTTAAACAACCCTCAATCGAGATCTCCCACTCTAACTATACCTTGCTCAAAAGTTTGATAGTTGTTACTGCCATTGTTAAAAATTAGAGGTTTTTATTGAATGTCTCCTACTCTATTCTTCAATAGACAAAACACTTGGCTTTATGAGGATTCTTTCCAACTATTTGGCCATATCCACTACAATAGAGGATTCTCCTAATAACTCATAGTCACGGTAACGAAATGGGTTCTTAACCCTAGTACATATTGATTGTTCTTCCTCAACTCACATGAAACAATCTTTAGAGAATATCTCCTCAATTGAATGAAGTTAGTAATGTACTCATCCATTGTCCTATCTCCCTAGCGTAGACTGAGGAACTCTAACTTGAATGCCTCTTTAGCTGCGAAGGAGAGGATTAGTCCATAAACCTCTCCTTGAAGGCGACCAAGTCACTGCACCCAAGTATTGAAGGATGTGGTCTTGATACCAATCTTTGACCATTCTCTGCAAAGACATCTCCACCAGACCCACCAGCTAAATATTAGAATAGTGCAGCTTCATGCCTCGCATCTCTACCTCATTGAGGAAATCAATAGCCTCCCTAGGTCAAGTCTCATCAAACTCTAGGGGAAAAAACCTCAAATACACTATTGATAGCTGCATATATGACCTCTCCTACTCTAGGGCTATAATTGGCAATGGGGCTTATTACTGTTATTGCTACATAGAATCTTGAATTATGGCATTGTTAGCTTTTATTCTTGCTAGAAACTCTTGCATTTCAAATGTAGGTGTCTTGGGAACTCCCTAGGATACCTTTGACTCTTCTACATGAGCCTCTTAAGTTCTGGTCATCCTACACCTACCGCACCTTCCAACTGAGGTAACAGGGATAAGTGCCTCATCCTGAATAAGGCCTCATCATAGGCCTCTTAGTCAAGTTAGGCAAAAAATTGTGCTCTTTTGTTCATTCTGACAAAGGAAAGAAAGCAATGGTCAATACCACTAATTATAATAGATAATTATTCTGAGTAAGGATGTTATCTTAAATAGGGATTAAATTCCTATATATCTGCAGTGGAATGTAGAACAATACCCTACTCCTTAAATCTTTTAACCTAGGCTTTAATACCAACTTTATCATGACTTGAATGAGCATGTGACCATCACATGAAACATAAAATTTGAATCCCTCAGATCATATGTAAACTTGACTACTAGTGATAGAAAATTTTAAATTTTAAAAAATAAATAATAATATAGGTATACATAAGAACAAACATAGTAAAGTACAATAATGTTAGTGTGTATCAGAAGAAACCGTTTTAACAAACTAAATCATATCATTGAGACCCTAGGGCACAAGTATGTTGAGCAAGTTTTATATAATAATAAAACTCTCAATACAGCAAGTATACATATTGTATCTTGTAGTATCAAAAGGTATTGTCCACACGAGGACTATAAACACCTAAACAACTTGAAAAGAAATTTATATAAGGTACTAAGAATTGATTTGAATTAAAATAAACAACTAAAAATAATAAAATAATAAAATGAAACAAAATAAATAATAAAATAGTTGAACTGCCAATGAAATTGAGATTTATCAAAGTTAAAGACACAAGAACTATTTTATCCTTATTTTGATTTCCTTAACCTTGTACAATTTATGTTTAATCCAAGATATCCTAAAGTTTTAATTATTCTCTCTCAATATCTAATCAAGTAATTCTAATTGAATTCAATATTTATAGATTTTTAATCTCTCGATTCATAAGCTAGTTTTAACTTATTAAATTAGATCTAAAGCAATCCTATAGATGATTAATTTCGCAATTAAGATCTCTCTTAAATTGATCGTTAATCTGATAATTGTGGGTCTATTAAGTTGCCAACTCTCTTTACACACCTTAATACTAATTACTTTAACTCACTCGCTCGATTTATTATGAAGAATATGCACGATAATTATCATAAGCGTCCAAAAGTTATATTGAAATCAACAATAATTAAAGCTAAAAAATAATTTCTAATTTGGATTTAGAAATCTAGAGACATGTTTTACATCATAGAAATCCAAAGACATATCAAGGACAATGAAGAAAATAAAAGGAAAAGAGTAAAAACTATTTGAAGCCTTGATCTAGAATGCTGGAATTTTCTTAGGGTCTGTTTGGTTAAATGTTAATTAATAGAACGGAACGGAACGGAATGAAACGGAAGGGAACAGTTTATAATGGAATAGAATGCAATATAGTGAAAAGTTGTTTGAGAAGAATGGAAGAGTTCTTAATGTAACGTAGTGAAACATTATTTGGAAGATGGATGAAATGGAATGTAATGTATAATAAATGACTATTATATCCCTAATATTAAAATGGTTGTTATAAGAAATTTAATGATATGGTTTTAAAATAAAAATCATGTCCAATTAAAAAGTCTCGCACAAGCATGACAAATAATTTTTTATATATTTTCTATTTGAAAATAATAAAAATTTTAATAAAAGTATTTATTATTAATTATATAAAAATATTATTATTATTAATTATTTAATAAATTTTATTCTATTATATGTAATTCATATTTAAATTTTATTTATTTATATTTTTATTTATATAGAAATATATACAAACAATTAAAGAATAATTTTTTATATATTTTCTATTTTCATTAATAAAAATTTTATTAAAATTTTTTATTTTATTATTAATTATATATAATTTTATTAATAATATAAAAATATTATTATTAGGTTAAGGAGAAATAATATAAAAATATTATTAATTATATATAAGGGGGTTAGGGTTAGAAGAAATAATTGGTATTAAGAAAAATTATTGAGGGTATATTAGGTAGTATGTATTTATTAGTTTACGTTCCATCCTAAACCTCCAAATCGGAGGTTTCTTATTTTCACTATTTAGGATGGAATGGAACGTAATATGAAACTCTCCACTTCCATCTCATTCTGTTCCTTTCCATTACTCAACTAAACGATAAAAGTGTGTTACGTTCCATTCCATTCCATTACTAAACCTCTAACCAAATAAACCTTTAAGCTCTTCTTTGATCTCTACACTTTGATCCACTTTGGTGCAATGGCTGTTGCTTCTTTTGGTGTTTTTTATCTTCTTATATAGGGATTTAGGGCTAGGGTCTCTCCACTTTGTTGTGTTCCTAAAATAGCCCCGAACCCTAAAAACACAAAAAGTCTTACCTGGGCATGATCATGCTTTATGTTGTTCTATGTCACGTACGTGATAGAGATCCGTACAGCCCATGCAATACCTGTCACATTCATGCCTCCATACACAATCGTGACTTCCTTCATACTTCTAACATTTTCTTTATTCTTCAATTTCCTTATTTCCAAAACGTTAAATACTTCTAAAACATAAAATTAAGATCTAATTCTTGCTCTAAACTAAACAAACATTTATAAGACATACGAACACTAACAATAATACAATTCTAAGCCTCTACATATGATAATCATCTAAAAAAAATTTAAAAACACACTTAAACACTTAGGAAACATAATATAATCTACACATATCAATATTCCCATACTTAACCTTTGCTTGTCCTTAAGTAAAACTAAAAATACAAACAAGCAAAATGTATAAACACATAAACACACAATTATGCAACATACAATAATGGTACATTGGCATCAAATTTTATGAAATTAACTTAACCTTAAACATCAATCACTCAAAAAGTTTCAACTTACTAACTTATTCCTTTCATCATTCTAGCCTTTTGATGTGAAGATAAACATTTTTTCTCGAATACCCCTGGTTTCTTAACTATATCATAACTTTCAACTGGTTACTCTATTCTTAACCTAATTTTCTTAAAAAGGGCCCGTGGAATAGTTATTTTATTCAATACTTTTTTTATTTAATTTTTTATTCCACCTCTTTTCTTCTTAATCAATCATTCTTATAATAGGTATTAATAATGCTAACCAATTCAATTGACTATAATTATAAATGTGTACAAACAAAAGTCATAAAATGAAATAATAGGTGTCATATCCTTATTAACATACATATTCATCCCAAAGACACTTAAAACACAAAATTCATAAGTTATTATCCCTTTAAAACTTAAATGGACATGTTCAAAGCTAAAATAATTCCATTCAATTCTTATCATGCAACAAAATGTTCTCACAATGCCAACCTAATAAAAAACTAACATAATATAAATGTAAAATTCATGCATAATTGATATTCAATTGTATATAGATCCCCACAGTTGAAAAAAACATTGTCCTTAATGTGAGAAACAAAACAATACAAATAAAGATAAATAACAACAAAGAAAAAGTTAGAGCAAGAACACTTAGGGTGTTTTGGCAGTGATAGTGAGGGTGATAGAATTTGGAGACACTTTATGCCATAAATTCAAATAATTCACTCCTTACAAAATAAACATAAACATAACAAAGTACCAACAAAATAAACTAAAAATAAAAAATAAAACTTATCCCAATTCATGGTTAGCTCCCAAGTAGCTTGTTTAACGTTATTAGCTTGAAGTACTCTTGATGTTTACACTCAACCTGGGTCTATTATGAATGGCTTGCTTTCACATGTTTCATTCAATTTCAATTTTAGTAGCCTATAAATAAGCTACATGTTGCAATATAACAAGGAAATAATTGATAAAATTAAGATATCTAAGTAAGTCCAGTAATGCCCTTTTTAGTAAGAAATTACCAATAACATAGGGATTGATGAAACTCCCTTAATCTTCGATTGAATCCAACAGTTTTTCTTGTAAGAAGATGAACTACTCTTCATCTTTCTCATTCACCCTCATCTCCTTTTTTTTCTTCCTTTGAATATTTAACTACATTAACTCTTATTAATGAGTTGCCCTCCTTCGGATTCTTTAATACCTTATTCATATTGAATTTCACTGATTGTTCACCAATCCAAAGGATAAGGTTGCTTTCATGGAGATTTACTAAAACTCTTCCAATGCTCAAAAATGATCTACCAAGAATTTGTGGATAATGTTGATCTTCTGCAAAGGATAGCACGAAGAAATCCACAGGAATTACAAATGTCCACTTTTATAGGTATGTCCTCCACCATGACAAATGGTTTCTTTATCGTTTGATCCACCAATTGAATAAGCATAGAAGTTAGCTTCACATCTCCTAGGCCCAATTTTTTGAAAAGTGACAAATTCATAAGATTAATACTTTCACCTAAGTCACATAAACATTTAGAAAATTCTAAATTATCAACAACACATGGCATAGTAAAACTTAATGGATCTTCCAACTTTAAGGGCATGTAATTGGTAATTATGGAGCTACAACTTTCCGTCATAGAGTCTGTTTGATTGTAATCCCAATTCTAGTTGTTAGATAAGTTGTCGTTGATAAATTTCATGTATTGAGGTATGCTTTCTAACGCTCTCACAAAGGGAAAGTTAATATGAAATTTCTTCAGTTTTTCCACAAGCTTTATAAATTATGTATCCAATTTGTTCTTCTTAATTCTTTATAGGAATGGCATTTTCGATGGATATGGAGGAGAAGGAATGTAGAGAAGATCCTCATTCTTATCTTCATTCTTTTTCTTCTTCTCTTGGTCTTCTACAAGGTGGGGTTCAACTTGTTTTTCTGCTAGTTTCGATAGCTCTTTCCCACTCCTAAGTATGATAGCCTAAAACTGCTCTCTTGTATTTACTTCCAAATTGGTCGAAAGGCTTCCAACACTTTTTGTAGATAATGCATTGGCTAACTAGCCTACTTGAACCTCTAAATTATGAATAAAAAAGGTATTATTCTTCACTACTTGCTCGAAATTCCCTTATAGACTTGTGAATTTGGAAATCATTATGTCCATAAACTTGTCCATCTTTGAATCTCATGAACTGAACTTATCTTGATAAAATCCAGGTGGGTTTTGACTTTTCACTTGAGTTCTTACATTGTTAGACCATGACAAATTTATGTGGTTCTTCCTAAAATTGTAACTTGAGTTCTTACCCAGAATTGTAACTTCCTAACCTATTGTGCTCCCACAAATTTGAGCTGCTCTATGTTACTATTTTCCACATAGTTAGTTTTAGTGCTGAATTGCTTTGAGTGAAGAAAAGGAGGTAGTTGTTAGGTTGTTCAATTGTTTGGTTAGATTGACAACCTCAACCTGTAATGTTGTCACTGAATCAACAACAATCATTCCATTTGGATCGCAAAAGGTTGGTTGCTGTCTACTTCGTTCTTATGTCTAAAGACATCTATTATTTGACATCTCTCTTAATAGATCGTGTGTCGCTTACACTAGTGGTCATATAAGTCCATAATGATTGGCATTGAACCCTAGCCTCATGAAGTCCAAAAGGGTCCTTTGCTGATCTCCATGATCTAATTCCTTTGCCATCCCTTTTTTATCGCTTCTTGGCATTTAACTCTTCGAATTTCTAATTGTTGCTTTAGTATGTCTAAAGTTGTTGTATCTTTGACTTCCTTCGCAAACTTTTTTTATTTTTATTTTTATTTTTTAAAAATTTAATTTGAGGCATCTATATTCACATAAGAAAAGTATTAAATCCTTAAATCAAAAGAATTCAAATTTATGTTAGCTCCAAAAACTTGTTAAGTAAGTTTTATATAATAATAAAACTCTTAATACCGCAAGTATACAGACCTTATATTTTAGTATCAAAAGATATCATTCCCACAAGGACTATAGACACCTAAACAACTTGAAAAGAACTTTGTCTAAGATATTAAGAATTGATTTGCACTAAAATAAACAACTGAAATTAAAACAAATAATAAAATGAAACAAATAAATAATAAATTAGTTAATCTTCCAATGAAATTGAGATTTATCAAAGTTAAAGATTTAGGAACTATTCTATCCTTATTTTGATTCCCTTAATCTTGTTGATTCAATTTATGTTTAATCCAAGAT
>JANQBM010461056.1:0-17842 GCA_025594535.1 Erythroxylum domingense
AGAAAAGTTTTCTTTTCGAGACTTTATATTCAAAAAGGAAGATACACGATTCAACCCCCCTTCTTGTGTATCTAGTTTCTTGAACTTAAAGTCTTTACTAACGTGTGATTTACTTCAAGTCTAGTTAGGATGTGTTTGTTTAGCTTCTCATTTTATGTTAAACATTTTGTATGGAGTTGTAAACTCTCAAATGTTATGTAATGTAAATACATGGATATGAATTGTAATGATACGATATAAGTAAGTTTATTTTGTGAATGAAATGAGGAGATTTGATCGTTTTGAATACTTGTGTTATGTATGATACCATAATAAGTTAATGTGAATGTTCTAATGTGCCATTCTTATACGTTCTCGAATATCTTCTGGATGTTTGGGTATATGCTCTATGGAAGTGGTATGTTACACTTGAGTTGGCCAAAGTTTTAGGGATTGCATGCTTTAATCTTTGTGAAAATGAAGTGAGAGAATTTTATTAGATGTATTTGATTTTTTGTTTAAGGACAAAAAAAATGTTTAAGTGTGGGGATGTAGATAGCTATAGATTGCATCATGTTTTAGTGGGTAGTTTGATGTGTGTTTAGTTGTTAATTTGATTATTTAGTATTTATTTAGGTTAGAATTGTGTTAGTTCATAAATATTTGTGTTTTAATTATTTTTAGGTGAGAACATGTATTTGAGCTTCAATTTTTTATATATGAGGTGCTATAATGAGTTTAAGTGCAGTCAGAGGAGAATTGGAGAAGACCTGAGCAATAACCCAGTGCCGCAATCGTGGCAAATATGCCACCATCGTGATAGAAGCTCGAGTATAGGGCCACAATCGTGGGTAATTTTCCAGAATTGTGACAAAGAGCTAAACATGATCATGACCTGCGCGTAGATAGGCCCAGGGTCGCTTCTAGATTCAAGTTTTCGAGGGACATTTCAAACCCTTAAAAGACACTAGGGTTACCTTAATTGGAAAAGAATATAAAAGCAATATGATGCAACCCTAGAAAGGAGCTTTTACAATCAGCCTCTATTAGAAACCCTAAAAAGAGAGAGAAAGAAGAGAGAGAGAGAAAAAGAGGAAGGAGGAAGAAGAAGTGGATCTCGACGCTACTGTTCCCAAATTAGGTGGTGTCCTAACGCCGTTGGCTTCCTGATTTGTCCAACCTAAGTTCCCTTTTCTCTTCATTTCCTTTTTCATTTAAATGTATAAAATATAGATTGTATGGAAATGGATTTTGGGTTGTTGAAAATGTTTTAAACTCTCTTTCAGGATTTTACTTTGAGTTAATGTTGATTTAGTTATTTTTTTGTTTGATAGTTTGAGTGTTATGATTGATTAATGTATTTGCATGTTTCGATAACAAGCTGAGAGGCTGATCTAGATAAAAATGATTAGATCGGATTAATGAGGGTTAGGCAATCTAATTGACCACTTAATCAATCTAGTCGATAATTTCATGTAGAGAGATCTCTTGTAAGTCTCAATTGTTTATTAGAGAGCTTTAGAACTAATTAAAATTAGGGGTAATTTATGAATTGAGAGATAACAAGTTCCATAATTCGATTAGGGTTTACAATTTAGGGTTCAGTAGTTATAACTCAATAGAGAGTAATCAACCCTATGACTGTTTAAAATTGACACCCCATAAACACATAAATGGATAAATTAGCATTAATGATAAGTAAAATCCCCTCTTTCATAACTTGATTAACTCTCTTAACAGATTTCCAATATGACCTATGTGACTGCTCAGTTTAATTATGTTTCGTTGAAATTTTCGCTTTACAATTCTTGAATCAATTTCTCTACATTTTTGTTACATTATTTGTTCATTACTAGTTTGTTTCATTTAGTTTATTTTTCATTTTTTATTATTTGAATTTAAATCTTAAACAAAGCACAACATGAATTAAGTGGTGCCTAAGCACCATCTCTGTAGGATGATATCCATTTTTTTACTATAAGTAACGACCCGTATACTTGCAATTTTTAGAGTAAAACAAGTATTTTATTTTTCCAATCAAAAATAATCTAAACATAAAATACATTCAAGTTGTTCACAGTGTCGTGGCTATCCCCTCGTCTATTCAGTGTTTGGCTTAGAAATCTATGAATATATCTTGACGCTAGGTGTTGCAGCATGATGTCTTAGATCTACTCAACGTCGTTGTTGATTATACTTCAGAACTATTAAGAAGACATCCCATATGGGAAGTCTATTTGTAAGTTTACGTAAGCTTATGTCCCTATGAACTTTGGGTCATACAACCCTAGAGAGACGAAGAATTCTAAGTAACTCATTCAGACCATCTCCCCTAGTAGCTAAAACTAAATGTTATTTGGCCAGTCCCAGTTATATCTTTCTTTCTCCATAAAGAACATGGAGAGCACAATAAGTGTTAACTCCCAATATAAGTGCTCCATAATCTTGAAGAATGGGGCCAAGGCTCCAATGTCAATAAGGTCCTGAACTTACTGGACTAAACATACCAACCCTAGTGCCTTCCGATCAATGTTGCAGCCTATGACAAATGTCTTCTCTTTCAACCTCTGATAATGCTCCTCATGTGTTGCCGTATTGAAGAGTAGCATTAGAGGCTGCTTGGGTGGTTAGACTAAGCGAGATCCTCTCAGTTCTCTAGATGATCCTTCTCCTCATTGTCTATTCGTAGGTGCTTCTTTTATACGTCACGGTCTCGTTAGGGAGCTTAAAACTTTAAATAAATGTGAGAAATTTACATATAATTTACAGCAAGCTTATTTCTTTTGCTCACTGGATTATTAAACATGAAAACAAACTAACAACAAAAATTGAAACACATAAAAATCAAAAATAGATTAACACAAATTAAGAAATAAATAACTAATTAAAATAAAATAAAATAATTAGAAAATTAACTAATAACCTAATTAATCATAAATCAAATTTAAGAATATTGTAATTAATAAATAAAACTAAACTAATTATCGATTTACTAATTTAACCCTAAAACAGAAATAAAAAACCCTAATATAACAATCACTTAAAATCAGCAAAATTAAACATTAAATATATCTGAAAACCAACATAATGAAATTAATCAATAAAACAACTTTAATAAGCTATAAAAAAACAATTAATTAATCCTAATTTCATGTAAAACATCACATTTTAAAAATTAGTGAGCAAAATCATATAAATATACCATTCCAATCCAAATTTTATGCAATTCATCAAATTGAATCAATAAATCAAATGGGTATGGATAAAATTCAACTATTAAATCACAATTAATGACAAAATCCTAAATCTAGCATTTGTAGGGCAAAAAAATAGAAAATTGCAAAACACCAAATTATTCATGAATAAACAACTGAAAACAACAAGAATACATACTTGGGTGTCATTAATTTGCAAGAAAAATGCAAGAAATTACATGACAGATTAAGAGGGCAACGGTAAGAGAGTTAGAGAGTTAGAGAGAAAAGAGAAAGTGAGAAAAATGAGGGATTGGAGCAAATTTAAGGGTTGTACTTATATAATCTGCTACACAGCTATGTAGCTAACTGTGTAAGTCACTAACCTGTAACCTTTTTCAAACTTACATGGTCTGCTACACAGTTGTGTGCCTAACTGTGTAAGACTACATAAATGTTTCTAGAGGGTGTGTAGCTCTCTGTAAATGTGTACAACATGAAAAATAATTTAAAAAAATTAAAAATTTTGCACTCAAATTTTTGAACCTTAACATAACAATTATGCAAGATACCATCTAAATGCTCAATTTTCTAACCTAAAACACATCAAAAATTAATAAAATGTTATGTTAAACTTCAAAATAGACACAAAATAATGTGTAATTTATAATAGAACTATCATAATTTATGGGTTGCCTCGCATGTAGCCTTTGTTTAATGTCATTAACTTGACATACCTTTATGCTCACCATCATCCAGGGTTTATGATTAGTGGCTTACTTCCACAAGTTTTTCCAGATAGGGGTTTTAGAGTATTTAAATAATCCAAATGTTGTAAGATTATAATAAGGATATAATGTATGAAATTTGTAAAGCCAATTAACTGCAATAATGCCTATTTCAATAAGAATTGTTAATAAAATAAGAAATAATAAAACTCCCTGAATTCTCAGTTTACTTAAATAGTTTTTCTTTTGGGAAGTGGGAACCATCTATACTTAAGTTGACTACTAATGATTCATTAGTAGTTTCCTCGATTGCATCCTCCTCTTATTCTTCCTTAATCTCCTTTATGCACTCTTCTACTTTCTCTTCCTAAAAAAAGGATTTCCTACTTTTCTTCTTCTTCAATCATGTTTTTCCAGTTCTTTACTTCCTCTTCTTTGATAGATGCTTCCTCTTCTTCTTCTTCTTCCTCTATCTCCTTTATCATCTGCTCATCCTCTTCTAAAGAAGTAGTTACCCCCTCACCTCTTTAGAATGCAACTTCATTCATGAAATTGAACTTCATCTCTTCTTCATTCTGAGGCTTTAATAAGCTTAAATATATTGTATGATGTTCAATGTATTCAGGTGAAGAAAATCTCTCTTCCAATTTATGCCGACTAGCTTCACTTTTTCCAATGTAGTTTATTATTATATCTGTAAGTCACTCTTCTTGGTGCTGTTGTTGCAAAAATTCAATTGAAGCATAATTATTCCATCCATAAGTGTAAGGGTTTCTCCACTATAAATTATAAGCATTCTTATAGGGTACACTCTGAGACTAGTTTTACATGCTTGGTTACTTCCACATATAATTTAGTACCTGACATTTATGATTGCAATGGTACTCCCATAAATGTTACAACATAACGTGGATATTGGTTGAGCCTCTGAAAATATGTTATGAAACCTTTCTTTCCATAATTGTGATGTTGCCATAGGTGATGGTATATCATAAATCCTATGAAAATACTATCCTCTCCATCCTTCCATTCTGGGTTGTGGCTACAGCGATGAATCTCAAATCCTAACAATAAGCGACAAACTGAGAGTCAAAGTTGAGAAGTTTAAAAGATAAATGAATAATTCAAAAAGAAAAGAAAATAAAATAAATACAAAAATAATGGTTAGATTAATTAAAGCTAGGCTTTCCTAATATTACTAGTCCCAAAAATGGCACCAAAAACTTGGTTGATAGTCTTTCTTTTCTTATTAAGAAATTATTAATGTTAAAAAATGCAAGTGCATAGTGTAACAGTACTAACACAGGTAAGTATAGGTCGATCCCACGAAGACTATAAGTATTAGTAATTACCCTTTTTCTATTATCTAACTTTTGAATCAATTTGTGGATTTCAAATAAAAATTAAAATAAACTAATAAACTAAGATTTAAAACAATATTAAACTTAGAACAAGGAATATACTAAAAAGAATCAATATTAAATAATTATGACTAGGTAATGAATCCTCCAAAGAATCCTTAAATATTAACCATTTATCATGCAATTATATTATTGATTATTGGTCCATGCAAATTCCTATCTTATATTAATATCTTTCTCAAGACTATTAGCAACTAATTCACTAGATGATTAATAGAAATCTTCCTATTTAAAACCCTAGGATTAAATTATTGATTTGTAAATTTTAACATTAAGTTTGACCCTAATCCAGAGAATTGATATCAACTTATCTATAGGTTTGAATGCAACTCCATCCAATTATGGTATATATATTCACAAAAAAGGAATTTTCAATCTCAAGCATAGAAAATCAAATCATGGACTACTATATTGGATATATTAGAATAAGAATAAAACGTATAATTGAATTGCAATAAATCAATCAATAAAATTGGTTTAAATAAAAGATCAAATCATATTGTTATCACAACTTATGGTTCATCATATCTAGGAACTAAATAAGTTTAGTTCTTACTCATAAGAAAAAAAAAAGATAAATATGAAGAATAATAACTAGAAAATAAAGAAATCATAGCTCTAAATCTCCCTTTTTCTTCTAATGGATCTTCTTGAAAAAATGGCTTGGATGTTGTTATCTATCATATCTCTTGACATATTCTTTATGTTTTTCTCATCTATTGATCAGAACTATCACCTCTATATATGTCTTACCACAAAATCTCTTAAAAACTTGACTCCTCTTATTTTGCCTTAGTTCACGTCCTTTTATAGTAAAAACTAGGCTTTATGGGTTATATGCAGTCAACTTACACAGGCATATAAGTGATCATGTATCTCTAAAAATAACTGAATTCACGATTTTACATAGGCACAGAGATTTACTTGAGCAACTTAAATGATCGTGTATATCAACATTCACATGCATGTAAATTCACACAACCAAAATCAAAATTCTCCAATCTTTACACATTTATAGAGACTTACACAATTCATTCCAATTCTTCTCCTTTTGGTCATTATCACCTATAAATGCACTTGAAGCAAATTAAGTATCAAAAATGCTATAAAAATAGTAAATATTAAGAAAATCATATTTAAAGTAGGTATATAAATATAGTCAAACAAGCATTTATTAAGTAGCTAAGGTTATTTTAACTCAGGGCACAACTCCACATCTCCTTATGATTGGTAAAAAAATAGGTGATGCATCTTTTCTAATTCTTCCTTATAAAACATAAATGATTGGTTCATCTCCACACCTTTTATTATAGACTTGGTAGGCAATTGATTTATAGTTGCTAGCCAAATGATGAAGCTGACTTCTGGATTTACAAGCTTGTTCCAAATTACCTTCTATTAATTAAATTCTTCCTTTTTAAGTTCTGAGAAGGTTCAGGTATAGTTTATTTTTAATCACTTCAGTCACGCCTCCTTTTCTAATAGTGGTATCTTTCTTGGAAATATTAGGAGCATAATTTGGTACATTTAACATAATTGTCCCTAGTCCCCTCATGTTATAAGACCACTTCCTCACCATAATTAACTCTTTCATTTTAGTGTGAGGAGGAAAGATATGCTTGATTTATTTATATAGTGGACTCCTGAAACCCAAGCTACTCTAATTATCAAATCATAAGAAGGAATCCTTTTCATTTCCAATATGCTTTATTATTCTACCTTGGATTTTATCTCTAAATTTCATCATTTTTTGGAAAGGCCACAATGAATTAGCCAGTAGAGTGATCCCACATAAGCTAGAATTTTGTAAATAGTTGCTATAGACCCATCTTACCCATAAGGATTCCTCATCCACTAGTATTCTCTAAATTTATTTTGTCATAGCATGATGTTTACTTATAAAAAAAATTAACATGTAGGTGATTAGTTAGACTTCCATTTCATAGGATTTTCTTTATTGGTCTTTCTAGGGCCATAATGACTCCTTCAAGTATAGTTATATGGCTAGACCAACGTATATATAGGTTTTGCAAAGTTAAAGTTATCATTCGGATTCTAGTTTTAGTCCTATAAATTTAGCTAGTTGTTCAGTATATCCCTATCTAAGTCTTGAAGCATAAATAGAGCTTTTATCCATATTAATCTCTAAGCTTTGACATTGAAGAGAAGCTACTTAAAGCCTCCATAAGGTTGAATTGATTCCTTATCACCCTTACAAAGCAATAGGATATCATCTGCATAAGATAAGTGAGAAATTATGTCCCTTTTAAATTTTGAGTGAAACTTAAATTTTTATTTCTCTCTAATTGATTATTCTAGTATTTTGGAGAACATTTTCATTCCAATTGTGAAGAGGTAAGGGATAAAGGATTCCCTTGCCTTTGACCCTTTTTTCCCTGGAAAGTTGGAGTAGTTTCCCCATTCACCATAATTGTGTAAGAGACCGTGGAGATGCACATTTTGATCCATTCTCTTAATTGAACAAGAACTCTCATGGCATAGTGAATTCAAAATGAATTCCTATAAAATTGAGTCATAATCCTAATGGATATCTAGTTTGATTAAGCAATCATTTATATGTTTTCCACTATTTTTCTCCTTCATTGGCTTTTAAATTAACACTATATTAACCCTTATTCTTCTATTCATGATAAAAGCCCCTTGATTTAGGCTTATCACACTCCCCAAAACTTCATTTAACCTTATAGTCAACGTTTTGGCCATTATTTTGTAAATTACATTATAACAAGTTATTGACATATTATCCATTATCCTAACTGTATTTGAAATCTTAGGAACTAAAAAAATATTATTCCTATCAAATTCCTTTGACATTGTTCCTTTTTTGAGTGTTTTCAATATGCTTTTTGTAACTTGATCCCTAATAATATGCTCAAACTTTTGAAAAAACTTGGCATTCCAACCATCTAACCCTTGATCGTTTCTCTTGATTGATGTTAAACAAGGCTCTCATGACATCGTATGTAGTGAAATCAAATGAGATTAATTCTCCTTATTCTTCTATAATCACATTTGAGTAATACTCCCTCAATGAATTCATACTAAAGAAGCACTCCTTTTCTAAACCCAGGAAGTCCCCAAAGCTTGAAAAAAAATCCCCTTGAATTTTTTGTTATACTTAAACATGTTGATCTTAGCATCTTGGAAGAAACTATATTGTTTCTATTCTTCCTTGATAGGATAATATTATGAAAGAATATTCTATTTCTCTGGATCTTTATTTCACAAGGGAGGAATGATAATCTGGATCTTAAGTATACTATGTGAAAGCCAACTTCTCCTTATCTTTTAAAAGCTTATCTTTAGTTCTGGGTACTGATAGTTATTGGTTGCATTATGTTTTAGTGGTTAATTTAGTATGTTTTTAGTTGTTAATTAGATGATTTATGTTTTTTTAGTGAAAGAATTATGTTAGTATGATTATGTGTTTGTGTTTTTGGAGAGTTATTTGGTTTAGAGAATGTTATTAGGTTTTAATTTTGTGTGTTTGAGGTGTTTTGATGAGTCCCAGTCCACGATCGTGACAAAAGCAACCAATATAGATCACGACCATGACTCATTAGCCACAATGGTGATAGAAGTCAAATAGGACCAGGCCACGATCATGACAGGAGCCAAATTTCAAGTTCCACAATTGTGACTCATTGGCCACGATCATGACAGGCATAATAATAGACGCAGGGATTGCTTCCAGAATTAACTTTAGGAGGGTTATTTTGTACATTTGGGCCTAGGCAAAACCTAGTTTTTACCCTAAATGGAAAAAGAATATAAAAGGAAAAGAAAGAAGCCCTAAAAGGAGAGCCTCCATTTTTACTACATTTAGAAAGAAGCTAAGGAAGAAGGGAGAAGAAAACATAAGAGGACAGAGAAAGAGGGAGCGGTTGTTGTTACTGCCATTCTGGTCCACTCCAAGTTATATTTCTCTTTCCAACTTATTATTTCTTTCGTTTTGATGTATAAGATGGATTTGATGATGATAAATTTGGTTTTAAGGATGCTTTAAACTCTTTTAGGGATTTGTTCTTGAATCATTCTTAATTTGATTACTTTTGATGTTAATGAGTTGGGTATAGTGATTGTTTATTGTATTTACATGCTTCGGTAACAAATCGAGAGAGTGAGTCAATAGCAAAATGATTAGATTAGGTAATGAGAGTTAAATAATCTACTAGATCATCCAAACAATTAAATCGATAATTTATACAAAGAGAGATCTTATGTGAGGACTAGATTGTCTATCAAAGTGCTTAAGATCTAATTGGATGTGTGGCTTGTATGCTAATTAAGAGATTGCGAATTCCATAATGCAATTTAATTAGAGGTTATGACTTAGGGTTAAATGATTATAACTTAAGAGTGAGTAATCACTCTTTAAACCTCTAGGATCGATACTAGATTATCTCAAAATTGATTAAGTTAGCATTAGATGATAGAATAAATCCCCTTATGTCATAATTGGTTAATCCTTTTTGCGTGAATTTCCAATTGTTAATTGGTTTTCTCAATTTTGATTTGTTTGTGTTAATTCTACAATTTCATTTCTAATTAATCTATATTCAATTGCTTAATTTCCTGCGCATTTTTATTTTCATTTTAATTACATTTTTAACCTTAGACAAATTAGGATTCAATTAGTTCACTAATTCCTCGTAGGGTCGACACCTCATATACTACGCTTACGACCAGTGCACTTGCAAAATATTGAGGGCTTTATAAGATTAAAACTTGCTTAACAAGTTTTTAATGTCGTTGCTAGGGAGTTAGTTAGGATTTTTTGAATTCTTTTAGTTTAAGGAATGTTTGCCTCTCTTATGTTCTTCTAGTTGCATGAACACAAGAATCACTCAAAGCTCAAGTTAAATCACTGAAACATTAGAATTTGACATTGACCATTTAGAGTGAGCAATCTGAAAAGCAAGACACGAAGAAGAAATAAAAGAACCAATGGCAGATGAATTCAAGCAAGGATGAAATCAAGGAAACAACCTTGAACCTTTATGAATTTCATGAAACTGGGGTTCAACGTTGCAATTTAAGGCATGACTTAACCATCGATACAAGCACCCTTATTTGAGGTAAAGCCAACCTTGCTTAACATGCTACAAATAAATATGCAATTCTAAAGATTGACTAATGAGGATCCTAACGCTCATATAGTTACCTTCTTGGAAATATGTAATAATTTCCGATATCATAGGATGTCGGAAGATGCCATTAGGATTTGGCTCTTTCCTTCACTCTAAGGGATAGAGCCAAGGCATGGTATCATTCCCTGAACCCTACAAATGTCACAACTTAGGAGCAGCTGGTGCGTGCGTTCCTGGACTAATACTTTTGTAATAGCTCGTTTTCCATACTAAGGGTTAGGACATAGGATCCTAGACCGTTGTACATGGGAAATAACATTGAGAATTTATAAGGAGCATTTCATTCATATGCATACCATTAGCCTACACATAAGAATTATGATTTTGAACACATTACAAAGGCACTCAATTGACATATTCTGAGGTATAAAAAATTTAAAATAATCATGATATGATTGTGAGTTATTATGTCTTGAATTTTGGTATGATGGTTATCAATTATTAATTTGGAATTATTGTTACAAATGGGAGATTTATGAATTGATATGTATTTTTGGACTAGGGAACATGTCAAGTGGCAAGACAAGTTGACACATGGTGGTATAAATAAGTGACACATGGTAATAAAAATGAGGGAGACTTGGCATTAGATAATTGGGTGACAAATGGAATATTTATTAAGAGATATTTGGAATCATAAGAAGAAGACGTGTGGCAAGTGACAAGTGTCACAACACTTGCCACACACCTTAACCCACGACACTCACACAAGATGTAAACATCTTAGTCTTTCATTCTTTTTTATACATGCTCTCTTCTTCTTTTTTCTCTTACTCACGACACTCTCATTTAATCCTTCATTTTGCCACTCTAAAATTTAGTTGTCTTCTTCATGTTGATGAAAACACAGCTATTCCTTCTTATAATAGTGATGATTGTGTAAGCTTAGAGAGCTAGGTTGCTTGACGATTTGAGAAACTTTTGAGCTAAACAAGTAAAATATTGTTCCTCACAGCTTGTTTTAATATAAGCATTTAGGATAATTGTTTAGGGATGCATTGATGGTGAAAATGATGTTTGATGAGTGTTAGAATATTGATGAATGAATGGTTACACTTGTGTTCTATTTAGGTTAAAGGTTTAATAAGTTTAGGTTGTTAATTGATGTTATAACTTAGGAATGGATTATTGATATCAATATATCTAATGAACGTTCTCTTAGGAATGCAATTGTGATCCAAAGGATATGAGTAATGTGTATTAGGTATGAATGAATGAAAATTTGGATATTGTGTGATTATATAATGTTATAAAAGGATTGGCAAATGTATGATTAATGAATTTAGAATAATCAAGTTTATTTAAGGAATAAACCTAAGTACAAACTAGATGTTTAAATGATCAAGGTTTTTATTTTATGGACATATACCTGGGAAACTCAATTGAGCATGCTTTGATCATAACACACACACATACACATATGTGTATGATTGAATATTATATAATTGATCAACTTATTAATGTGTATAATATGTTTGTATTGCAAAAAAATAGAACGTCAACATCCAGACATTGCTGGGTTGTCAAGGCAATAGCTTATTTAGAGCATACTGTGAGTTAACCTAGATATTTTCTCCTTGTGATTAATTTGTTCTGTTTAAATTTCAGTAATTGAACTATTATTAATTTGATTTTGATAATTCCAAACATTTATGGTCTAAGGAGTTTGATAATTAAGATTGTATTGGAAGTGCTTCAGAATTATATGCGAATCTGGAAAATTTATGTACTCAACTAAATATTGAATGCCAGACTTAGATCCCATGAATATGATAAATGACTGTTTGTGATGAATGAAAGTTATTAACTACATATAATTTGAATTGATGCATTTCATCACATTGTTATGCATGATCAGATAAAGGAGTTGTGACCGAAGTGAATAGTGAAAAAGAGCTTAAAGCTCATAAATGCACACAAAGAGCCACAAGCTCGGTTATTAATGATCCTGGTATCCATAATGGGTACGGGACAGTAAATGAAATAGGCCCAGTATTAACAATGGATATGAGACAGTAAAAAGACGCTCGATCATAACAAATAAAAATGAAAGTGGACTCACATGTGCATTTTCATATACAATTTAATATGTATTAATTGAATGATTGAAATGAATTATTTGAATTGTTATGAAATAATGATACGAAATATTGCATACAAGTTATACATGTTTAAGCATGACGAAATGTGAAGTGATATTTAATATTTGATGATATGATTTATCTGTGAATTGGATTGAGAATTGTCCTTATGTTTTGCAATGAGTGAGCACATCGATGATGATTCACTCACTAAGCTCGCAAGCTCATCAAAATTGCAAACATTGATTTTCAAGTACAGGGGAGACTTAGCTTCTGAGGCAAAGTGCACAGGTCGTTCGCGTAGTACCTAAGGCATCGATCCTACGAGGAGGGATAAACTAATCCTAAAATATAAAGCCAACACAATTCACAGAAATTCAAAAGATAGCAAAACTAAAACAAAAATTCAATTCAATCATGCAAATCAATCCAAGCATCAATTACGAAAATATTAACAATTTCGCTATTGTAACACACTCAAGAATTAACCTAAGAAAACTATCAATTGTGACAAAGGGGAATTTACCTATCTTTAATGCTAACCTAATCGATTATGACTTACTGGATTATTGGATCTAGATGATCCTAGGGTTGATTACTCCCTCTCAAGTTATAACCATTAACCTTAAATTATAAACCCTAATCAGATTGTGGAAAATTGCAATTTCTCAATCAACAACCTATCCAAAGCCCTAATTGGATCTGAAGTTGTCCAATAAACTATCAGGAACCTATGCGAGATCTCTCTTTACATAATTACTTGTTTGATTAATTTCTCGTTTTTATTAAATCACCTAACTCTTGTTAGTCCAATTTAATAATTTTTTATTTGTTCACCCTCTCAGCTCATTACCAAATTATGCAATCATAGAAATCAATCACAATAAATCCAATAAACAAATAAATAATCAGATTTCATTAAATCAAAGATAAAAAACCCAAAGGTGCGTTTAGAACATCTCAACATTCACAAATCTTATCATCAAACTACTATTCCCAATTCTATACAATAATAAAAAAGGAAAATAACAGGAAATATAATCTTGGATGGAGACGAGAGGTAGCGACATCAGAAACTCCTGATCTGGGAAGTACGTCAATGTCAACTTCTTCTCCACTTCTCTCTTCCTTCTTCTCTTTCTCAATCTCTCATCAACTCTCTCTAGGATTTCTCTCCAAAATTGGATTATGTAAAAGTTCATTCTTTTTGCTCTATTTATATTATTTTGTATTTAGGGTTGAACTAGTTTTTTTGGGGGTTCAAAAGGTCTAAAAAATCCCTCGAAATGTGAAATTTGGGAGTAGCTATGCGTCTGCCTGACACAGGCCACAGTCTACAATTGTGGCCTACATATAAGCCTTCTGTCACGATCGTGTACTATCAAGCCATGATTGTGGGTCATTGTTTCAGCCCGAATGTCTTCTGAAACTCCTCTGTTCTTTAATATTGACCTTAAAACACTAGCAAACACATCAAGGTACCTTAAAAACATAATATTTAAGTTCAAAAGCTTGTACTAACCCATAAAACACTTAAAACACAAATAATTAACAAATTAACACAATTCTAACCTAAACACGTACTAAAATATCGAATTAATAGCTAAGCACATATCAAACTATGCATTAAAACATGATGCAATTTGCACTTATCAGCATCCCCACACTTAAATGATTGCTTGTCCTCAAGCAAACATCAACAATCAAACAAGTCAAGAAAACACAAAACACGTATATCCAATAATGAGACAATAGCTTCAACTTAGAGGCAAATTTAATTATAAGCACAATCCTTCAAGTCATTCTTACTTATTAATAAGCGAAAACCACGTCTAAGCACCTTAGATTAAATATACAAATTAATCAAAATTTTAATGTTAAGTCTATTCACCTCTATCTCTTGCACACACACATTGATAATCATTCAGTCAAAATAAAAGTGTGGCTATTCCTCAATAGGTTTCCATGAAAAATCAAGCTACTAACAAGTTTAGTATGTTTTTATTTGAAAACATTCTTTTTATTGATTTTTCTTTAAGGACATGAATATAGTATTTTTACACGGAGGCAAACATCTGTGATGAACGTCAATCTAGTTACTCAACTAAGTTATATTGTTATTAAGTCGCTTGGTTGGAATGTCATTATAACCTTTTTATGCGAAAGCACATATTTGTGATGCATGTCGATCCGGTTACTCAGCTAAATGACATTCTTAACTGGCTACTAAATCTATTCATACCCCAAGGCTAGCGGAATATTTATTTTAGTTAAAAGTTATACACTATTTTTTTAACACATAAATTTGCCTACCTTATACATTTTTTAACACAAAAATTTACCTACCTTATTGCTTTGACTAATCATTCTCATGAAAATGTACTAAAAATTCCACTCATTTGATTGACCTAAAATTATAAATGAGTATGGTAAATTCCTAGGGTGAATGGACTAACATCGTATCCTAATTAACTAGCATATTTAGCCCTAAGTAACTTAGGTCACTAATTTCACAAGCTAACAAATCTTCGCAACCTAAAAGGCTATGTTTAAGGCTAAATCTATCCCGTTAAGTCCTAGTCATTGACACATTCACACAATTCACATCATGCAACCTAAATCTTCGCAGCCTAAAAGGCTATGTTTAAGGCTAAATCTATCCTGTTAAGTCTTAGCCATTGACACATTTACACAATTCACATCATGCAACCTAAACTAACTATCATACAATATGTAAAATTCGCACTCAAGGTAAAAACACATAATCCTCCCTATATGTGAACAACACGTTGTCCTCAATGTGAGAAGGATACATACAAGCATAAAAGAGGGAATGAAACAATATGTATAAGGCAAAAGAACAAAATACTAACAAAAATAAAACAGAAAAGTTTTAGAGCACGAAACCATCATGGTGATGGAGGATGTGACGTGTCGAAGGAAGAGACCAAAAGCACTTGATATTTGAGATTGTTGCCCTATCTTATAATTTCCTTAAAAAGAGTAAGAAAGTTAGTACTTCAAAACATTTCAAATCATTAAGAACTTATTTTGAAATTAAAATGAATCTAACTATGCATCAATTTAAACCTAACTACTAAATATGCTAATTTATGATCATTAGCTTGACTGTGTATTATTGTAAACTCAACTGGGATCAATTATGAGAGGCTTGCTTCCACCATTTTCATTCAACATTAGTTTTGTAGCTTGTAAGTAAGCTATAAATTGTAAAATTATCAAAAGGACAATATTGATAAAATTATAAAAACCAAGTAAGCTCAATAATTTCCTTTTTTTGAGCGAACTATCAACAAAACAGGGAATAACAAAACAACTTAAATCTTCCATTGAATCCAATAGTTTGTCCTGTAAGAAGGTGAGTTGCTCTCTTTCTTCCTTAATCACCCTCGTCTCCTCTGCTTCTTCCACTTTATGAACAGAGACTTTCATGGCTTCTTCAAACTCGATGTCTTTTGTCATCTGTTCTTTATCCTTTTGTTCTTGAGAAGATTTGAACACATCAATTATCCTAAATAAGCTACTATCCTTTGATCACATCATGTTGAATGTCACTTAGTTATCATTAATCTAAAGGATCAGGTTCTTTTTGTGGACATCTACCAAAGATTTTTCAACGTTCACATATAGTATATCAAGAACTAGTAAATAAAAGGGAGGGTTGGCATTCTTTTCTTCTTACGCTTTCATCGTCTCTTGGTCTTTAATAAGGTAGGGTTCAGTTTGGTTTTTGATTGGTCCTTCTGGCTCTCTCCCATTACTAGGTACAATAGCCTCATATTGCTCTATTTGATGAATTTCCATATTACTTAGAGAGTCTTCCACACTTCTCTTACAAAATTCACAGGAAAGTTGTCTCACTCGAATCTCTAGGTTGTGAATAGACAAGTCATGATCTTCCGTTACTTGCTCAATTTACTCTTCTAGTCTCTTCTGGCCCTCTTCCATGTCCGTAAGCTTATCCAGGATCTTCTCCAATTTAGAATCCTATGAACTGGACTCTTCTTATTGAAGTCCTAATAGGTCTTCACATCCTAAATGAGTCCCAACATTGTTGGACCAATAAAAATTTGGGTGGTTCTCACACCTAGGAGTGTACATGTTCCAATAAGG
Organism: Erythroxylum domingense; assembly: GCA_025594535.1. Classification (NCBI taxonomy): domain Eukaryota; kingdom Viridiplantae; phylum Streptophyta; class Magnoliopsida; order Malpighiales; family Erythroxylaceae; genus Erythroxylum; species Erythroxylum domingense. The sequence goes on from JANQBM010461056.1 coordinate 16,709, forward strand.
ATCGTTATTTTCCTAACTATACTGTGCCTTATTGTAGTTTGCAAAAGTTGCTTACTCCCTATAATATCTATCCTCCATCATTGTTTTTTCCATTTCTTCTTAGCATCTGGCTCTTTAGATGTCCCATTTCTCATTATAAGATGTCTTGCTATGTCTCTACTTTACGCCCCAAACTTCTTTCTCTATATATATTTTTTTAAAAATAAAAGATAGTATCTTAGACTAAAGAACTAAACTAATCGCCCCCCACCCCCCCAACCCCCCAAACAATAGTGTCAAAAACTTGATTGTGGTTTTCCAATGTGTGAAAGTTTTAATTAATTAACCTCAATAATCCACAAGCACACGGGTTGTTCGTGTATTACCTAAGGTGTCAATCTCACAAGAAGGGATAATCTAGTCCTAAAATCTAAGGCTAACTCAATTCGTAGAAATTCAAAAGATAGCAAATCAATCCAAGCATCAATTACGAAAATATTAACAATTTAGTTAATGCAACACACTCAAGAATTAACCTAAGAAAACTTTCAATTGAGAGAAAGAGGAATTTACCTATCTTTAATGATAACCTAATCAATTATGACTTAATGGATTATTGGTTCTAGACGATCCTAGGGTTGATCACTCCCTCTCAAGTTATAATCATTAACCCTAAGTTATAAACCGTAATTAGATTATGGTTTCAATTTCTTAATTAACATCCTATCCAAAACCCTAATTAGATCTAAAGTTCTCCAATAAACTATCAGAAACCTATGTGAGATCTATCTTCACACAATTATTGATTTGATTAATTTCTTGTTCTTATTAAATCTCCTAAATTTTGTTAGCCCAATTGAATAATTTTTCATTCGGTCCACCCTCTCAGTTTATTACCGAATTATGCCATCACAAAAACCAATCACAATAAATTCAATAAACATAAAAGCAATCAGATTTCATTAAGTCAAAGATAAAAAAACTAAAGGTGAGTTTAGAACATGTCAACATTCACAAATCCTATCATCAAACTTGTAACATCCCGTTTCCAGAGAACGGGTCGGACCAAAGAAACGGATCCAGATGTGGTAAATTACCACATCACATGCTCATGCAGTTGTAAATAGTGAGTGCTGTGCATATAAGAACTTAGTG
>JANQBM010461367.1:0-17837 GCA_025594535.1 Erythroxylum domingense
TGCATGTACAATAAATTTTTATGTGCACATATCACTGTTCACAAATGCATGAGCATGAGATGTGTTTTCCTAATTTCACTGATTGACCTCACTTAGACCCGTTTCTCTGGTCTGACCCGTTCTATGGAAACGAGATGTTACAAGTCATGCACAGGAGATTAAATTAGTGAAGTTAATTTCACAAGATCTCACCACATCGATTAATCAAATCGTTTTTTGCTTCTAGTTAAATCAGTTTACTTTTTAGTTTAATTGTCTAATTTTCTTTAAAACCTTTGACTCAACAAATCAGGATAGAGTGTATAGGATTGTATTGTTTTTAAGTTTATTTAAAGTTAATTTATGTGAACCAATTTCACCTCCTTAAAAAGACGACCTTAGGTATTCAACTTCAATTACCTCGTATATTTGCGAATGGGATAACCTAGGTTTTTAGTACTTAGTTTGGCACAACACAAGTTCTAATCAATTAACCCTAATTGAATTTAAAATTTCAATATTTGCAATCTCTCGATTCACAAAACTATCACAACATCTTCTGCTAGATCTAAAGCTATCTAATAGAAAATTAATTTTACAACCAATATATCTCTTTGATTGATCATTAATTTGATAATTATTGGTCTATTAAATTTCCATCTCTTGTTGTACAACCTAACACTAATTACTTTGACTTACTCTCTCAATTTATTGTCAGGTTTAAGCATAAGCAATTGTCACAAACATCCATAAGCAGTTTTTCAACCTTATGTAGTCTCTCGTAAGTTTATTAGAAAGATCATGAGTCGGTCGATTATGCTAGAAGAAGGTGTCTTAGTTGAGAGGATTAGGAGAATATTGAGGTTGCAAATGACTAAAGCTTGCAGGAACTGCCAGCTGCTCCAGTTGATGGGTGAGTCTATTTTTGTGTGAAGTGGGAGATTAATAGAATTCCTTAATACACTTGAGGAGTTAATGAAAGCACATTAACTAAAATAGTTGTAAAAAAATAAGGATATTAGCTTCCTATTTCCAATAGATTAAGACATATCATTGATATGAGCTTAGTTGATTGTTTAATTATTTTATAACACTTAGTGATTAATGACATGAAATTGCTTAAGATACTCACTTTGACTTATATGATTTTAAACACAATTCGAAAATAAAGAAGTTAAATTGATAAAAAGCACGATATTTGGACCATTTTTTGAAGAAGTAGACTTGTCTGCATGGATTAAGAAGAATAAAATAAAGACAAGAAAAATTAAAACACAAAGAGGATGAATCAAAATGGCTCATAGTGGTGCATGTTTTATGCAAAGGTGTACGTGATTTTAATGGCATCCATGTAAGATAGCATATTTAATGGAAAACATATTTAATGGAATGAACATGTGAGTGACGTGAATAGGTAGCACAAAATGATGGATCAAAATGTAGAAGGAAAGCAGCTGAAGGTGAGCAAAATGGTAATGCAGCAGATATTGAAAGCGTATATCAATACGGCAACAACAAAGTTCAAAACACAGTGGCTGGAAGTTTGTGTAACATAATGTTTGCATGAACACAAATACTGTGTCCATTTCACAAACCCAGACATATAGCAAAAGAAAAGAAGAAGAAATGATGTCGTTGGCTAAGGAAAGCAAAATGCAGACGTATTGTAGCAATAATAAAATGCAGAAGAGAAAATAGAAGGTGGTTCTTGGTGAGGGTTTGTAGCATAGGTTTTTAATAAAAATAAGACAGAAAGGTGGAGGCACAGCTAGAGGGAGTTTGTGACTTTCGGTTGAAGCAATTTGAGAGTAAAATAGGTGTTTTTGGTTGAAGGAGTTCGAGAACTTCTGGGCCTTTAGGAGAGCACGAAGATGAAGGTAAGCTCTCCACTATGAGGAGATCCATAGAGGGGTAGCTTCCTGATGTTGGTTTGGAGATAACCCAATTAAGCACTCATTCTTTGTTTTTATTGTTTCTGTCTCTATTTAGAAATTAATTGTGTTGTCCTTTGTTAATTGATTTGGGTTTTGTGTATGGATAATTATGCTCTTATTATTATTCGATTATTTGTGTATGAATCCATTGGGTATTGTTAAAAGATTATTTGAATGCGTTCATTAGATCGTTTATTTACAAACCTATTGCTAGAATTTCAATATAATCTGTAATTGTTTTATTTGAAATTCGCATGTAGCGACTAATGATTCGTAATAATTAAGGATAACATAACCTAGGTTAAATGACGCATTATTTATGTTTGTTGCATTGATTATTCAGTTTTCCTAATTCGTAATGCTATCACCCAATTGAATCTAAAGATCGTATCTTAGGTTATTCGGTAGTTAGGTTTAATTAACGATTGTATCTTTATTAAAATCTATCTAAGGGAAAACTTGGGTTAATTATTAACCCACGATTAATAGTCTCTAGGAGAGGTTTGAGAACAAAAAATCATTGAAAATGTTTAATTAGGATGTAGGCTGAGATTGAACCCAAGAATCAGATTCCTAACGAATTCACCATTTTCATCTTTTTTATATGTTTTCTTTAATTTGTTTTCACTTGGTTAGTTTTATTTTATTTTCTTATTTCTAAAACTGAAACCCCCTAAAACTAAATACTGATTAATTTCATTTCAACAACTTTACATACACTCTCTGTGGGATCGACCTAGACTCACCACTGCTATATTAGTAGTCTAGTTTATTTTGACTAGCATTACAACATGCTATCAATTTTGATGTCGTTGTCAAAGAGTGCAATGTTTTAGTTTTTGTTTGTGATTTTAATTGCTATTTTGAATATATTTATTCATAATTGGTCTCTTTTCAGTTATTTTGTGATCCTTTCATTGTTTTGTTTCGTGTTTGTGATTTAAAAAAAAAATCATGGATGGAAGTAATTTTTTCTTTAACTCTTACTCTCAGTCCTATAACCAAAGTTAAACTGATCAATTTAACTTTAGTTATGGATGGGATAATTAACAAAGTTACTTCCATGATAGTTTTCAGGATGCACAATAGTTCTTGTACATACCTATCACGATTTAGATACATCTCTGGACTCCTATATCAAGAATTGTAATGCTAACAATCTTCAATTTCAACAGGGTATGCAGTAGCTTCAAGAGAGTATACAGTAAACCAAACAGGATATCCAACAATTCCAGTAGGATGAAAGGCAATTTTGGTCTAGTTTCCTAAATTGGGAAAGCCAATAAAATGTAAGTACATCCTTGAAAGAATTAGTTGATATTGTCGCTACTAACACTTTGAAATTTCAGTAAGATGTGAAATGGTTCTAGCAAGATGAATTGCTTCAACAGGAAGATATCAATCATCTGGAACCACAAAGTGAAGAGGAGCAGTTGTATCAGCCAGAGATGTACCCAATGGACTTTTGTGCGAAAACTTTATAAAGTGATGAGGAGCTTGAGAATTTTGAGAGCATTATTCAAGGAATTGCTTGTGTGGAAGAAGTTGAGGAGGAGCTCGAGGTAAAAAAAAGCTATATCTTTTAGCTCAAAGGTAAACAGTGAGCTCCATTTTGTTGTTGAGAATGACTCTTTACTTTTACCTAGCAGGTCGGAGGAATTAAACGAGGAAGAAAAAGGTGAAGAGACATTCGAGATCTTTCAAGAAAGCATAGACTCAGTAGAGATCGAAAGTTTAAAGATAGGGAGGACGTTAAATGGGAATGATGATCAACTAAGGCCTTATTCTAAACTTTAGACATCCGTGCAGATGCCCGACAGAAATGGCGTGCTAACTTTATTACTTTCACATATCGCTTGGCATCATAAATTAAAACATTAGTATCACAATTACATACAACTTTCATGTTTATACAATGACAACCTATCGGAGTTCACAATTATGTTTACAAAGCATGCTACATACAGGAGGAATTAACAAAAAGATTAACTAAATCCTTCAATCCTAGCTGACTAGATGTCTTATAAGTGGTATTAGAAGCTAAGTTGTCACTCTTATACCTGAAAAGTGAACGTTGCAATTTTGATGAGTTTTGCGGACTCAATTGAGTAACCATCCTCGATGGTTCACTCACATCATACATATCACATAAACACATACAATCACATAATTTAGAACACTTAATCTGTCATGTATCATCATAAAATAATTTGTACAAATATGTTCACATTTTTTTGATTCATTTCAAATCCATATTTCAATTGTAATCATTCAAATCATATAATTTATATGTATAGACAATATTTATGAGACTCACATTTGTTTATTACACTGTCGTGACTGAGTGCCTTTTTCACTATCCTGTATCTGTTCTGGATACTGAGCTCATTAATACTGTCCCTTATCCATTGGCTATACATGACTCATTATACACAGTGAACCAGAGGCTTTTACCACAGTTTGAGCTTTAAGCTCTTTTTCACTGGTGACTCTAGTCATAACTACCTATATGATTCATGCATTCATGTAATCAAATACACCAGGAATTTTTAATCATTATGCTCATTATATCACATTCACATTCTTGTTTGTTCACATTTGTCGTCAGACTTTGGTCTAGCATTTAACATACTAGTTGGGAATCATTTAGTCAATCGCATTCACATTCAAGTAGCACTTCCAATGTTTTATTCATGCATCAAACATCTCAGACATTGGATGTCCAAAATTTAGTACATACACATCATAATAATTTAGTACATAATTTAACAAACAAAAATTCAAGGTTAGACCATCTTAGGTTACTCACAATTGCTCCCTTTGGCTTATTACCTTGAAGTCCCGGCAATATCTGGAAGCGGTCGCTCAACATACCATTCTATATGAAATCACATTCATTTTCACATTACTACATTGCACATTCAAATGAAACGGCACATTTATAAATGTATCATGTATTATGAATGTTCAATGACAAATTCTCGGGTATGTTTCTTTAATACACCTTAGAAACAATTTACTACATTTTCTAAGCATTCTTTACTCCAAAATACACTTTACTCATCTTAACCCTTTCATTCAACATCAACTAAATACAATGACCAAATTGATTTCATTCAACTCTCAAACCTTTACTCATTTAATTCAACATTCAACTCTCAAACCTTTACTCATTTAATTCAACGTTTCCTACCTAATCTCTTCATTCATGAAATCATATTATTTTTCCATAATTCTTCATTCATAATGTATCAAACAATCTTATCATACGCTTAACCAACTTTTCCTAGATTTTCTCAGGAAGATTTTCGGGTCGCATGGTTAATTTGACATAGAAAATGAGGTCTTTAAGCAATACATTCTTCTAAACAAATGTTCCTCTATGTCTTAATTTTTGAACGAAACAAAAATCAATTTGGTTCATTATTCCATGAGTTATGCTCAAATACCTTAAACTATGCACGTGCAAAATTTTGGTGCACTCCCATGACTCCAACTTGTAAAACTAATGTCTCTCAATTCCTATATCCAAAAATTACAAACTTTATACCAGTAGAAATATAAGAGAATAATCTACACCTTTTATAAAGAAAACTTTGTCTAATTCAGCCTACATCAATATAGTTTGTTCGATAAAAACAGAACATGATTTCTGTCAAGGGTAGTGTTACAGTTTATGCTAGAACTCAATTTCAAGCTAAATTTCAAAACTCGTAAGGATAGAATTCAAATTCAATTCCTTCATAAAAATTGTATCCATATGTCTCTAGTTTACTGTAAATCAAAATCCATCTCATTTGGATATCTATGGATCAATATATGGCCAAAACACTAATGTTTGTTCAATAAAAACACTCTATCTAACATATTCCAGCACACTTCATCATCATTTTTGTCTCTACTTTATCTCCAAACTATCATCCTACTTCTTCTCATTTCAAGATTATCACTCTAACAACTTTCTTATACCTTCAAATTCTCTATCTATTCCTTACAAATAAACTATAATTCATAGCTTTCATAACTTTAAATTAAGAACATATACACATGAACTCATCTCTCCATTTACTACACTCATCATTAATAAAATAGGACATCATAAACATCTCTTCATTTATCAACTATCCACTCTCATCAAAACCTCATTTTACACAACTCATAATTTATCACTCATCAAATATACAAAAACAAGATATGATTATGTCCATTTATTGATTCACAATACACATACATTGAACACCATTTATACTTTCAATCAATCTCTATTTATCATCATAAATACCCCATTTACACTAACCCATAAAGATCAACATGCAACTTACTTGATTTAGCTCCAAAACCTTCAAATTCACATAAACCCTAGCTTTCCATGTATCACATAAACATCAAAATTCAAGGGTGGTAGGGTTGGGTCTTTAGTGAGAAATGAAGGGGAGAGTAAGATGATGGTAGCAAATGAAGGGTGAAAGTGAGCTTCAACGTTGATGATGGTGGGTGAAGCAAAATCGTGAAAAAAAGAAAAAGGAAGAAGAAGATGCTAAAGATTACGAAGAGGGGAAGAAATAGCAAAATACAAAACCATTTAATAGTCTTTCAAAGGTAAAAAGAATCGTGGGTTAAAGACATGGTATGGCAAGTGACACATGTCACTTACCACAGGTCCAATTTCTATTAGTTTGAATTAAGTTCTTTCATTAACTAGCCTAATTAACTTCAATTTCTACCCCAATTGTCTCCAAATTTCAATAACATATGTCATTAAATCCAAATGTCATTTACAAAAATTTCCAATGCCATTTGACTCTTAATTCTACTTCCATTTATCACTTGTCCTCCTACTTGGCATTTTTCCTAGTTCAAAATTTACCCAAAAATTTAGGAATTTTCTAAATTTCACCAAAATTTGTAAATCAATACCTATACACACCAATTTAATTTTCAATACATATGACTCATAATTCATATAAAAAAGTCACATTTATAAATCAATTATACCCCGAAATGTCAATGAATGCTTGTATAATCATTTTAATGTGCAAAAATTAATATTCATGTATGTGTGTGTATGTCATATTATCCATAAGCATGAAATGCACTTTCTAACCTGTCATTAATCTCTCATGCACAATATTCTAGGGCCTTAACCCTTAATATAGGATAATGGGATGTTACAGGAACAACCACCCATGGAAGTGACGCTAATTGTAATACCTGAAGATCACAATTTTGTCACATGAGGAGAAAAAGGAGTCGAGTTAGCAACCCTAAATAATGGCGCTTCTTTGGAGGCAACCCAAGGGAAGTAAATTTCTTTTCCTTAACTTTTTCTTATTAGTTTTTATATGCATGTGTGTTTTTGAATTTTTTTATTTTACATGTTTTAAGTTTTCAATCAAAATGAGAGAGAGAATAAAACAACAAAACAAACATTTTCTCGTTATTCTTTGCTTCTAGTATTATATAATCATGATTAGAGTGTGAATTGACTAGAGAATTTCATAGCAACTTTAGCATGTACCTTTATTCTTGTGATTGGCCGATGTGCCTATCTTTAGAAGAGTAGTGATTAGTGGTAAACAAAGCCTGTGAGATTTTGAGGCTTATTAGACTGACACATTCATATCAGTCTCATTGTCTTTTAATAATGTATGACCTTCATGACATGTACATTCTGATTTTTCCTTGAATTTCTATTTGAGACCATATTTTTATCACATGCATTGACATGGATATGATTAGGCATTCTTTTCTTTTTCAAGCTACATTAGCCTAATAACCTACCCATTATATGATTTTCCTTTTCGATAAGCCACCTTGAGTTTTATTTGCCTTTTCTTTGTGCATTAACCACATTACATGCTTTAACCTAACCAAATGTCCTTCCCAAGCCTTGAAACTAGCGGAACAATTTTTGATTTTTAAGTTTGTGGATGTATAAAAATTCTAAATGTGGTAGTATGCATATGTGTGGGTTGGTTAAAATGTTGGGATGTTATTTCATATCTTATCATTGAAATTACCATGTTGATGTAGTTGATTTTAATTTTTATAAGAGAAAAGAAAGAACAAAAAGAGAAAAGCAAAAAGAAAGAAAAGAAAAAGAAAAAGAATAAAAAGGTTTAAATAAATGTATCAAGGAGGAAGTGCATATGTGGTTTGAAAGGTTATTCATACTTAATGCATCCCCCTAAAGTTGTATTGAATGAGTTATTTGAGTATGTTGAATATGAGGTAGATGATGGTTTCAAAGGGTCACTCTTTGTGGTTTCAATGTATTGTCATCAGTTGTATGAGTGATCCCTTCAGATTGGTATATACTTTATGTGGTTTGTGTACAAGAACTCAAGTTTAAGTTGTAAAACTTCTTTTTGCATTCTTTATAATTGATGTACACAATTGTGAGTGAATGTTGGTTTTTGCACTTGATGGTATATTGAGTGTTACTTTTGTTTTACTAGCTTTGATGGCTTTCATGCTACTTGACCCAAATACATCTCACCTTACCTTTTCCCATATTACAACCTTGAAAAGGCCTTTTATCCATGATTTTACATGTGAAGATTAGTGGTGGAGAAATGAAATGATATGCAAAGTTATGAAATGTATTGATTGTGAATGGTATTTGAGTGTACCCATGAACATATCTTATTTAAACACATTTTCCAAGTTTACCACTATATTACTCAGTTTCTAAAGATGATGAACATTGATTGATCATGAATAAAAACAGAATGTTAAATTCTTGCTATGATTTTTGGAAGTTGTTCATCTTTGTTTATGGTTATATATTCTTTGAACAAATGGGAAACGAGTTAATGTTTTTAGTTCTATAAGCTTAATTTTGATGTTTTGCGTAAGAACAATCAAAAGCTAAGTGTGGGGGAAATTGATAAATGCTTAAATGATTGTTTAATTATTTCGTAACACATAGTGATTAGTGACATGAAATTGCTTAAAATACTCACTTTGACTTATATGTGATTTTAGGTATAATTTAGAAGCAAAGAAGTTAAAGTAAGTCGAAAGCATGATATTTGGGCCATTTTTCAAAGAATCATACTTGTCTTCATAGAGTAAGGAGAAGAAAATAAAGACAAGAAGAAGACAAGAAAAATGAAAACACAAAGAAGATAAATCAAAGTGGCTCATGGTGGTGTATGTTTTATGCAAAGGTGTAAGTGATTTTAATGGAATCCACACAAGATAGCATATTTAATGGACAATATATTTAATGGAAAGAACATGTAAGTGACGTGAACAGGTAGCACCAAAATGATGGATCAAAATGCAGAAGGAAAGCAGCTGAAGGTGAGCAAAACAGTAATGCAGCAGACGTTGAAAGCATAGATCACTACAGCAACAACAAAGTTCAAAATGTAGCAGCTGGAGGTTTGCAAAAACACAAACATAATGTTCCATTATTAGTTTCTTCAACCTTAAGTAGTCTCTCGTGAGTTTATTAGAAAGATGATGAGTAGGTCGATTATGCTAAAATTGAGAGGATTAGGAGAATATTGAGGTTGCAAAAAACTAAGGCTTGCAGGGAACTGACAGCTACTTCCGTTGATGAGTGAGTCCATTTTTGTGTGAAGTGGGAGATTGATAGAATTCCTTAGTACACTTGAGGAGTTGATGAAAGCACCTTGACCAAAACAGTTGCCAAACTATAAGGTTATTAGCTTCCTATTGCCAATGGAGTAAAACATGTCATTTTAGACAAGATTTTTCATTTGGAGAAGTTGGTCCAAAAAAATAATGAATTTCTATCTTTAAAGATCCACCAAAACCTTTTCAAGAAGAATTGGATTAGTGAGTTGCATTGAAGAAACACTTAGTCCCCCTTCTTCTTTTGGATAATAAATGTTTGACCATTTGACTTTAGCACTTCCCTTTGCACAATTAGAATGGTTTTATAAGAAGTCTTTGAAGATTCTCTCAATTTTTTGGAAATATTTTTTGAAAGGAAAATGTGTGTGCTCCTATATATGTGTAGATAGTTAAAAACCAATTTTATGAGCTAAAGTTTTATCACAAACGACAGGAATTTATTTACCCAAGAGCTGATTCTTCTTTGAATTTTCTTTATAATAAGATTGCATTCAAGGAAAGTGAGTCTTTTTTATTGAGATTGACAGACCCATGTATAAAAGAGGTAGGGCTTTTTTTTCCATCATCTCAGTTATGGAAGCAATTTGTGAAACCATACTAGAAGCACAAAAGTATGAACTAGCTTTTGTTGAGGTTAATCTACAGTCTAGAGACTTCTTTGAATTTATAAAGAGCCTTTATATAGTTGTGGATGGATTCCACTTTTACACTTCAAAAAAGAAGCAAATCATCTGTAAATGTAAGGTTAGGGAGTCCAAGTTTCTTACACTTTAAATGATATTTAAATCTTGCAATTAGGAGTTGAATTAGCTCTTAAATAACCTTTAAGAAGCTCCTAAACAATTAATATATTTTCACTAATATGTTTGTTGTAGATAGGGCACCCTAATTGTCACTTATAAGTGGAGCAATTACCTTTTTCAATCTTGATGCAATAATTTTAGAGATAATTTTGTAAAGAAAATTTATACAAGAAATGGGTCTAAATTCACTGAACTTGAAGGGATTAGAAGCTTTTGGTATCAATCGTATAAATGTCTTCTTGATTTCTTTGAGTAGCACACCTTTGGAGAAGAATTCTTTCATTGCATTTTTGATAAACGTACCCATGATTTCTAGAGGAAGAAACCGTTAAATCTATCATAACCAGGGGCTTTGATGCATCCATATTGATTACTACTTCCTTAGTCTTCTTGTCCTCTACAACTTTTGTTAACAATGCATTATCATCAAGCTTAATTTTCTTAAGATTGAGAGCAGAGGGATCTAAATTAAAGATTGATGCTAAATTTGGGGTTCCAAGCATATTATTGAAGTATAGCTTCATTTTGAATATCTATAAGTCTCTAAAGGATGAACCCCTTATTATTAGTAATTGAACAAATTTTGTTTTTATTTTTACAAGCTAGGATTGAGTTGAAAAAGAACTTTGAACATCTATCTCCATCTTTAAGCCAATTCACTCTAGCCCTTTGCTGAAGTAGGGAGTCATGATTTCTAGCAGTAAGTAAATAGTTTGAGAGAGATTGTTTTTCTTTTGTAAGGAGCGAAGGATCATATGGTGAAAGTACAAATAAATTTTGGCTTTCATAGAGATCATCTGTAGCTTTTAATAAAATTTCATCAGTGGATACCCTTGAAGAATATAGCAGTTTGAGTTTTTGTTTGGTTAGTTTTAGCTTTTGTACAGATTTAAATTGTTTGGTTCCCCTAAAGGAACATTTAAAACATTTCCTATAAGCATCATTGAATCTAGGATATTTGGCCAACTAGTTGTTAAATCTAAATGGGTGGAAATTAGTAGCCTTCTAAAATAGATTCTCATTTTTGATGAGGGTGTGATCCAAAAATAAAGGATCTTAAAATATAGCATTATTGTTAGGGAAATGTGCTAGCCATTTGACATTCACCAATGATTGATCAAGTTTATTTTGAAAGCATCAACTTGAGAATTATTTGTTTGACCATATAAATTTGTGGCCTATTTATTTCAAGTTTGTCACCCTTAATTTATCTACACATTGCTTGAAATCTTCTAACTATCTATGAAGATTGCAATTGCCTTGAGCCTCAGACCTATAAAGAGTGGAGTTAAAATCCCCATATATTAACCAAGGAAAATCTAAACCTCTATTGAAGTTGATTAAATGATTCCATAATACTAATTTTTGAAACCCCAGGTTGCTTGCATAAATGAAAGAGACAATGATGTCAATTTTATCATACAAAAAGGATACTCTAAGATACATAATATAGTTAGTGGAGTTGACAATTTCCTCTTTAATCTCATCATCCTTGTAGCATATGATGATTCTCTTATATGTCTGGTGTGAATGATTTGTAATTTGATTCAAACCAATTCCCAATATATTAACTTGTTAACATTTTCTAGATTTATTTTTGTCTCAAGTAGTCCTACTATTAGAGGCTTCTCCCTCTTGACAAGATCCCTTCGAGTATATTACATTATAGGGTAGTTAATCCTTTGACATTCCACATTATGATTTATATATTAAGAGTGCTTATTTATGGAGCCTTTACTCTTGCTCCTCTGTGATCTTCTCTTCTCTATTATTTGAAATGGCATTACTCAATTCCTCATGAACAATGTCAGCATCCTTTTTAGATTGGTTACATGGTGATTGATTGTTTGCTATAGGAGTTTTAATACTGGTATGAAGGATTGGTGAAGAATCTATTTTATTTTTTTCACTAGAAGGTTTTGTTATGGTTTTTTCAATAAAAAAAGAGTGCTTAACTATGGGATTTGCAGGTGTTGAATGTAAATTCTTATGAGAAGATACTATATCTACATTAGGAGTAACAACAACTCTTATGTTATTAGGACTCATTGGTTTTGTTAGGGACTCAGTAATTGCAGTTCCCTCAGTGATGGTGCTAATCATTTCTTCCTCAGTTAACTTATTCCCTATTAGCTCAAGATGGTTTCTTGTTTTGAATATTTTCCCTGTGACTTTCCAAAGTTTCTTTTGATGTTTTGGAAGTGATTTTCTTCAGTAAGAGATAACAACACCATCCTCCCATAGTTTTCTTCCCTCTCCTAATCTTATAATAGGTGTTTTATTTGGAAATTCCTTACTAAGTTCCACACTTACATATATACGAGCATAACCTACTCTCTTTTTCTTAATAGTAGTATCATCAATACAGAGGAGTTTCCCTATAAAGCTAGCAAGGGCACTCAATCCTTGAGTGGTCTACTATTCAAGAGTTATATTGTAGAAATTAATCTATACAGGAATTTTCTAAACTTTTATAGATTAAAGCTTCAAACTAGGTTGTCAATTCTAAAAAAATAAAGTTTGATTCCTAACATGCCAAAGACCTTCCTCTAATATTTTATGAGCTAGAGAGATTAAATTGAAAATGAATAAAATGAGATTTTCTTCAGTTAGAAGCACATTTTCCAAACCTTTGCTACGTCATAATTGGTGGATGCTTGGGGAGTGGTATCATTGGTCAAAGAAGAAGCCAACTAGTGTAGCTTCCTGTATACGTGCTCCCTCATCTAGTAGTTCATTCTCTAGACACACTATGAGCTTTCCATCTATTTCCTTGGGAGGTTCAAAGTTGAGACTCAAAGCTTAGTGATCCCCAACTACTTGCTTCCAGCTTTTCTAGGGGTTCAACATCACTGGAGGATTAATAAAGGTGGTGTCTAATGAGGCTTAGCTTATTTGGAGTTTAGGAAAGATGTGGGTTGGCAAAGCTGGGAATTCATCCTTTCCTTTGTCAGGTAAAGTTTTCCATTTTAGGATACAAAGCTAGAAAAGGAATCAAATAACTTTGATAGGTATAAAAGATTGAAAAGGTAATGGTGTAAAAAGGAAAGGAAGGATGGCAGGATAAAATATATGTTATGGTGATACTAAAATTCCCCTGGTAAGATATAGTTACTTAAATAGAAAATAGTAGAAGAGAAGGAGGAGACAGTCTAAAGAGTATACAGCGGATGAAGAAGAAGAGAAGGAGCAATAGTAGACGTACCCCCTTTAAGCTAACCAGTTCTGTATGAATCAAATAGTAGGAGAGGAGGACAAGAAAGTATAAAGAGTATGCAGCAGATAAAGAAGAAGAGAAGGAGAAAGAGTAAACGTACCCCCTTTAAGCTAACCAGTTCTATATGAATCTCCATACATGGACATAGTTGAGAGCACCTTTATAATCGAAAGCTTCATTCCCATAGTGTTAAATTGGTCTTCTCCTTCTCAATATTTTTTGTTGCTAATTGATGCTTTTATGAAAATTCTCGCTATTTACAAAAGACCTGTAGGATTTATTTATTGTAACACCATTTTTTTAGATTTTCTTTAACAATAACCTAGTCTTTTAAAGCAAAGACAAACATCTTGTCATGAATGTCCCTCGGTAACTCAACTAGCTTATGATTTTTATTTAGTATGTTTAGAGTGTCATTCTAGCCTTTTGATGTTAAGACAAATATTTTGTTGTGAATGCCCATAGTTACTCAGCTGTATCACAACTCTCAACTACCTACCAGCTCTATTCTTAACCCAATTTTCATAAAAATGGCCAACGAAATAGTTATTTTATTTTATTTTACTTTTATTTAATTTTATGGCCTACTTAATTTTTTTTAGTTAATCTTTCTCATGAAAGGGAATTAATAATACTAACCAATTTGGTTGACTTATAATCATAAATGTATACAACCAATTTTCTAAAGTGAAATAATATGGGTCATATTCTAATTAACGTGCATATTCATTCAAAGATAAAACATAAAATTCACAAGTCAATATGCCTTTACAAATTAAATAACCATGTTTGAAGCTAAACTAATTCCATTTAATTCTTTTCATATAAATTCACACAATGCACTTATCAAAGTGCAAAAAAATGTTCACACAATGCCAATCTAATAAAAACTATATACAATTGTAAATTTATAGACAATTTATATATACAAATGCAAAATTCATGCACACATGACATGAAATTGCATATACATCCCCGTGCTTGAAAAAACATTTTCCTTAATATAGAAAACAAAACAATACAAATAAAGATAAATAGAGAACGATAAATACAAGGTTAGAGCAAGAATACTTAAGGTGATGGAATTCGGAGATGCTTTATACCATAAAATTCTAACAATTCACTCCCTACAAAATAAACTTAAAAAATAGAAATAATAAAGTACTAACAAATAAAATGAAACTAAAAATTATAAATAAATAAATAATTTTAAATCTTGAGTTGTCTCCCGAGTAGTGTTTAGTAATGTCATTAGCTTGACGTGATTTTAACATTTACGCTCAATATGGGTCTATTATGAATGGCTTACGTCCACTCGTGTCGCCTAATTTCAGTTTCAGAGCTTGTAAATAAGCTACATATTGCAAGATAAGGGGATGGACAAAATTAATCAAATTAAGAAAACCTAGTAAGTTCAATAATGCCCTTTTTATAACAAACTATCAATAAAATAGGGAATGATGAAGCTCCCTGAATCTTCTATTGAATCCAGCAGTTTTTCCTTTAAGAAGGTGAATTGCTCTTTTTCTCCCTCATTCACCCTTGTCTCCTCTTCTTCTTCCACTTTATGAATAGAGACCTCTTAATATGTTTCAACCTTTATAACCTCTATCCTCTATTCTTCATTCTCTTCTTCTTCTTTTAAAGAATTGACTACATCAATTCTTATGAATGAGTTACCCTCATTCAAATTCTTTAATACCTTATTCATATTAAATTTCACTTATTCATTACCAATTCGAAAGATAAGGTTATCATCATGGAAAATTACCAAAGCTATTCTAGTGCTCAAAAAGGGTCTACTAAGAATTAGTGGACGATTTCAATCCCTCCAAAGTCTAGCACAACAAAATCTATAGGAATGATAAAATTATCCACTTTTAAAGGCACATCCTCCACCACGCCAAATGATTTCTTTATTGATTGATCCACCAACTGATTACGCATGAAAATTGGCTTCACAAAGCCTAGCCCCAATTTCCTAAATGTTAACAAAGGCATAAGATTAATACTTATACCTAAGTCACACAAACATTTAGAAAACTCTAAATTACTAACTACACAGGGTATAGTAAAACCCTCTAGATCTTTCAACTGTGAAGGCATGTGGTTGGTAATTAAGGAGCTACAACTTTCTGTTATTGAGATCGTTTGATTATCATCCCAAGTCTTCTTGTTTGATAAGATTTCTTTGAGAAATTTCGCATATTGAAGTATTTTATCTAAAGTAGCTGTTGGACCAATGGTGGTTGACAAATAAAATCCTTCTATGTTTTGATAATAATAAAATGTATAGAATTCGTTAAGAAATAATTTCAGGTATTTTGGATTGATATTCTTTAAAGGATTAATACAAATCAAGTATGCAAGAGATAGACAATATCAAATCATGGATGAAGAATTCAAAATACTATCTCAACAAACAAAGCTTGAAGATTGTGTGAAATCTGTCATGAGATCAACTCTAGTCGACTATAATGGTGGCAAGTCGAATAATGATATTAGATCAGTTAGTTCGTGTCAAGATAAGTCGACCAACATGTTGCAAGTCGACTAATAAAACAACAGACCTGTAAGGTGGATAAAAACTAGTTGACTATCAGTGTATTAGTCGACTATTCGAAGAGCAGAGCAAAATTTTGAAGAAAAACGTAAGTGATAGTCGACTGATGCTTTGGAGACAAGTTGACTATAATGTACTAGTCGACTATAACAACTCGACTAGTCGACTAGTGAGTGCAGCTGAACATATCTGACTAAGTCAATTGATTACAAACGGGAAGAAAATCATTCTACAACGGCTAGGAGCTATCTACAATAGATAGAAGACTTCCCCAATGTTTAAAAATCATCTGGAAGCTTGCAAATAAATATTGAAACATCAAATGATCAGATATAGTAGTCCAAAGTGAAGGATATTTTGCAATAGCTCAAAAATCATCATCTTGCTCTCAAACTTTGCTTCCAAGCCTATATTGATTGTATTCAACTGTACTGAGTGTTATCATTTCAATTACTTATCATTGTGATTATTGTGAGTTGAGTGATTAGAAGAAAATCACTTAGGAGGTAGGATTTGTGCCGGGAAAACAGATTGATTGTAAGGTGTAGCTTGAGCCGGAAATCAAGTGGTGTAGAAAAGTTCACACTGAACTAAAAAGTGTGTAGTAAAGTGTTTTGCCAAAATCTTAAGTGGGAGCTTAGGTAGAGGACGTAGGTCTTAGCACCGAACCTCTATAAAAATAGTGTTTCCCTTCTCTTCCCTACTCTGTTAAATTTTATTTTGATTATTTATTTTGTGTGTTCTAATTTGTTGTTTTTTGTAGCACTTTACGAAAAAAATTTAAAAGATCTATTCAACCCCCCTTCTAGATCGTTTTCAGTAGCCACAAAGGGCAACGTAATTTATAATGTCTTCAACTTTTCCACAAACTTTGAAAATTGTATATCCAATCTATTCTTTTGAAGTCTTTGTGGGAATGGTATTTTTAGTGCATAAGAGGGAGGAGGAACAGAGGTAGGATCCTCATTCTTCTCTTCATCCTTTTCATTCTTCTTTTGTTCTTTTACAAGTAGGGTTCAACTTATTATTTTGCTAGTTCTTCTAGCTCTTTCCTACTTGTAAGTGTGATAGCCTTAAATTTTTCTCTTGGATTTAATTCTATATTTATCATAAGACTTCACACACTTTTTTATAGAAAATGAATTAGATAAGTGACTCAATTGAACCTCTAAATTATGAATAGAAGAGGAATGATTCTTTCTCACTAGCTCAAATTGCCCTTCCATACTTGTCAGCTTGTCTATTAACTCATCCGTCTTTGAATCTCATAAACTAGACTCGTCTTATTGAAATCCCAATAGATCTTGATTTCTCAATTGAGTTCCTATAGTCTTATTGAAATCACCCTCCTCTTTTAATGGTGCTAACTATTCTTCTTGAAAAAATCCTATGAAGTACCACATCATAAGTGAGGGAGTGGAGTATTGGAAGATCATTATCTTTGGTCCATACGTTCCATTGAACGAAAATGGTGAGATAAGGACTTAGTTGGAATATAATGACAATGATTGGAAGCAAGCCTACATCAACGCAAAAGCTATGAAGTTGATATATTGTGCTCTCACTGTTGAGGAGAGAAATCGAGTGAACTCATATACTAGCGCTCAAGAAATGTGGGAGAGATTACGCATCACTCACGAAGGAATGAACCAAGTCAGAGAAACAAAGATCAACATGCTTCTTCATGACTATGAAATGTTTGTCATGAAGGAAGGTGAGTCTATTTCCACTAT